>MU931981.1:0-13718 GCA_036418165.1 Cooperia oncophora | reverse complement strand
AAATGCCTGAAAAAAATCGCGAAAAACACACCATTACGAGAGAAAATAAAAAAGTTCACGAGTTTAAACTTCATATAGACAATAACGTAAATAATCTTGAAAAAATAGGAAATACAGTGAAAATTAGGGAGGAAATTGCTAAATTAGGGTGGAAACAGCTGATCGCCGCGGTCGTGACGCGCTGCAGCCGCGTCGCGACCCCTGGGGTCGGCTGATCAACTGCTCGGATGACGACGATACTCCTTTATAATGCGGCCACGTGACTAAATGGATCAACAAAATTCTTATTCTTCATTTTTTATGGAAAGTTTGAAAGAGGAATTTTCCCATTTGCATCGCAACTTTTTTTCATTTTTTTTCTCTTTTTCAATGGAAAAGGGTTTTCTCACCTTCTCTACAAGGCTTCTGTTGAACGATCTTCAAGTTTACAAATGAAATATGCAGCTATCTTGTCATAAGTGAACAGCTGCCTCAAAAAGTGCCCTCTAGACATTTTGGACGATTTTCTCACCATATGGCACGGCAACAAATGATTTTTTCGACATGTTTAGCCCCCTCTCCCGTCTGAAAATCAGTGGAGTAGCCATGAAAAGGTGTGTTTTAGACATGGGAAGACATTTTTCGTGGTCACATTTGGGCGATATTCGCACGATTCCAACGATCCAGATGATCAGGCAGTTAAAGAATGGACGCTATGAAACGGCATGTTCGTATAGTTTTTCAAGTTCAATTTGCACCATTAAACGACCTCACATACACCCGTGCGCACGACGCAAACTCGTCCACTTAAGACCAACCAGCTAACCGCCGGAAACCGCTTATGACGCACTTGGCAATGATCTATGGTTCATCATTTAATAGCTGGTCTGGAACGTTGCCGCATGACCCAAACATGGCTAAAAGGGAAAAGAGCTGAATGCAGTTCAGACTGAAATAAAAAAATAATCTACTGAAAATTAAGCTGTCCCAAAATAATAACTAAAAAAATTCCAAGAACTGAACGTTCCGACCACTGATTTTTGCTGAAATGATGAAATCAGCGATCAGTCATTCCTTTCCCAGGGGCAAGTCCGCCAAGGGGTATGAGCATCTGAAAACATCTCTGTGAAACTGTGAAGTGAACACCCTATTACATTGAAAAATTGTGCGCTGAACACCTATTACATTGAAAAATGCCGTGCTGCGCTATTAAATCTTGGGCGGCGGGGGGGGCGAATTCGAGGGACTGGTTGTGCAAAACTGGGGTTGCAGACTTCCGAACACATTTATCGCCTTTTGAATTGATTCATCCAAACCACAGTTCCCCTTTGGGCCGAGAGTGTGAAGTGCTCATTTCCTTTCCTGTGGTTCTAGTTTTGCACAAGAAATGCCCCTTCCAGCGCCAGAGGTGACCTCACCAATAACAGAGCCCCATCTCCTGCATTGCTGAGCAAAATCCATGCCCTCATTAGGGCAATTCCAGTTTTGCAGGAGCCATTTTAATGGCACCACCTTAATGGGCATGCGCCCTTCTTCAGAATGATCTTTAATCTATCGTTCAATCAGAAACCGAGGTGCCAAACGCTGATCAGTTCGTTTAGGATGTGCCATGCTTTTGATTTCGCTTTGAATGGAAAAACAGATTGAATCTTGTTAACTTTTGCGGATTTAGCGATTTTTATGAAAGTTGTGTGCTTAGAAGCTGGGAAGGCCCTGGTAGCAAGATGGGCTCGTTCCAGGATCTCCACAAGTCAAAAGGCTGGTAATCCACGAAGGGCTGATAATCACGGAGGCCTGGCAATCCGCTAAAGGCAGCTCATTCCGCCAAACGTTATGGGGGGAGGGGGAGTGGCGCTCCTCATCTTCACTGTTGTACGGGGAAGGTTTGGTTAAAGGCAGCGGCCGGCGTTCATTTGATGTTCCCACGCCTTCTCGACAAGGGTGGAGGATGTACTAATTTCGCAGCTCAAAAGTACGAGAGGATGGGGCCACCCGCTTGTGAAGGGGAGACCGCCCCGCCCACCTGGCCAGCATAGGGTTCTATTTAGGGCATTTTCCATGATTTTTTCTGCTTTTTTCTTCACTACTGGATCACGTATTATATGAGCTCCATGACTCGTCATTCTTAAAAGCGGGCTCAGCCTTTAAAGGCTAAGCCAAAGCAGGCATGGCTGCTAGGTGGGCGGGGCGGTCTCCCATTCACAAGCGGGTGGCCCCATCCTCTCGTACTTTTGAGCTGCGAAATTAGTACATCCTCCACCCTTGTCGACAGAGCTACGATATCTGAGGAGGGTGTAGGAACATCAAATGAACGCGGGCGCTGCCTTTAACCTATAGAAGTCATTTTTGGTAAATTGGAAGATTCTCCGAAAGTTTCCTACAGAAAAAAAGCCATTCATGAGGCAATCGATCAGTCGCGCCCGGGCGCGATCGGTCGCTCCAATGCGCGACCGAAGCGCCGCCGTCGCGAAGTCTGAACGCTCCGTAGGTTTGGGAAGAAGGCGAGTTCTAATGGTGGAAACTTGGGGGAGGAAGAAGTCGCATTCCGTAACATTCCCCCCCCTTCCCTGCAACAGGGCATGCTCCGTTGTGGGTTTTCATCGCTAAGGTCATATTTCACTCTAATTCTATTTCAGGAGGATGCATATCATAAATAAAAATAATCGCTCTTGACTAGAGACCTGATGAGACTGTTCCGAATATTTTTTCAATGAGCGATCCTTCGGGCACAACAACAGCGTTATCGAAAGCTTGAAGACAGTTTTCTGAGTTCGATCTGTGTGAAAGTTTTCTTAGTTCGATCTGTGTGAACAACACCTGAGCCATGACAAAAATATCAGACATGGCTAAATGGTAGCAAAAATTTGCTTTGAAGAATTAGAAAGTATAAAACTACACTACTGAATTTGTTTCCTTAGTTTCCTAAAAATAGCTAGGGACCACAGTAGTGGCTAGAAATCTGTTGACTACCGGCTTCGAGCATAACTTTTGCCCACCTTACCAATAAGCCTCAAGTGTTGAGACTTTACACAAGGTAGTGGTGGCAATGGACTGCACCATTGATATTTTCGTTGGTTGGTGATACTCTTTTTCTTTTTTCTTCGACTATGAGTTGAGTGTTTGCAGTGCCTTCAGGGCCACAACAACGCTGAACTCTCTTAGAAACTGAAGGAATTTTCGACATTTTTCTTGAGTAAAAAACCGAACTGCTGTTCATCTAGTGATGTAATAAAAAACTGAGTCCTCAGAAGCGGAGAACTATACTGCCATGAATGTGAAAGGAGCTGTCCCCAGAATGTCAAGGTTCCCTTTTCACTGTCATCCATTTTCAATAGATTTCTGACCATTTTTAATGGATTTCTCACAAGAAAGCTTAGTATGCCTTCGTGCTTTGCGGCAGCGTCCACTAGCGACTACTAGCGTTCAGGGCTTCCAACAAAGTCAGCCACTAGAAAGCAGCCACTAGAAAGGTTAGATATCTATCTCTCGTCTGCCAGCGTCTAACAACGTCTGCCAGCGTCTTGAGAACTAGGAAACATGGATATCGAATTAGGTCGCAGGCATCTAACAGCGACCGGGGGAAGAAGTACGGAAATAGAAGGGTGCATACATGAATAAGCGTGCGCGTATTGGGACTTTGCCAAAAAAAAAAAAAAAAAAAAAAAAAAAAAAAAAAAAAAAAAAAAAAAAAAAAAAAAAAAAAAAAAAAAAAAAAAAAAAAAAAAAAAAAAAAAAAAAAAAAAAAAAAAAAAAAAAAAAAAAAAAAAAAAAAAAAAAAAAAAAAAAAAAAAAAAAAAAAAAAAAAAAAAAAAAAAAAAAAAAAAAAAAAAAAAAAAAAAAAAAAAAAAAAAAAAAAAAAAAAAAAAAAAAAAAAAAAAAAAAAAAAAAAAAAAAAAAAAAAAAAAAAAAAAAAAAAAACCGCGGTGTCCAATCCACTACACCGTAACTCAGAATTGATAATTTTGTGTTCTAGCATGATTGTGGTGTTAGCGGTGCACACTCACATCCACGGCTGTTTACCCCCTACGTCCCCACGCTTTTCTACTCCGTTCCGTGGTAACGGATGGTTTAGACGTTAGATTCACACCTATCTTCCATAGGACCGACTCTGGGCGGACGCTGGCAGACGCTAGGTATATATTTTCTAGCTGCTGATGCTTCCGGACGCTCGGAACGCTAGTGGACGCTAGTAGGCTCTGGTGGGTGCTTTGCATCCGCGCAAATTATAAAGGCAGCCTCAGTCGACGTTTTAGGAGAACCGTTTGAATATTATTATCCACTAGCGAGATCCACTAACCAGGATAGAGGCATTTTACGCAGACGCAGCAGCGCTTTCAACCCACTTATCCTCATCATTGCTGATAATTGGGCGAGCTGAGGGGGGGGGGAGGATGAATTCTCAGGCGTCCCTACAGAGTTATGTCTGTGCGATCAACTATCAAGTTGTCTGTTATTCATTGCGTCCTCTAGCCCCGCTTCCATGGTGGCGGCTTTGAACATTTAGCCTGTTGAACAAGCGCTTATTTTCGAGATTCAGCTAATTCATCTCTCTGCACCGAAAGCGCTTTTTCGACCTCAAACTTCCGTAACTTCTACCCAATTCAAATTTTCAGGCTAAATGTATCAAGGGTAAGTCTACGAATGTCTAGACTCAAATGCTTAAATCGTGCTTATGGTTAGAGCTGAGGAAAATGCCTGTACCTAGCAAATGAAACTCAATAGTAATGAGTGGCGGCCCATTGCTAACACACGGTGCACGGTAAGCCTGCAGAAGGACACTTTCAGGTTATAGAGCTTCGGCGGTCTCCAACGAATCGGCTTACCGCTACAGTTACTGTGACTTCTTCCTGTGACACACAGCCTTTCCAATAACAACGGTTCGTTGATGTAGTCATTGGAGTGGTTAGTGCCGGGGGGGGGCGGCGGGGGGGGGGGCTATCGCGAGACATCTCATTATATCGATGGGGAATCGCAATCGTTTGTTTTTTTGGTTATTCTTGGGTTTGACGATAATCCGTGTCGTTTCAAACTAGGTTTTCAAACTTTTTTATTATGCCACGATTTTACATAATTGCTATTGTCTTTCCGTATATATTCAACTGTTCTTTCTTGGACCTGTGCCAGCTCCGTGCGCGAGGGGATGGCGGATGCATTGCTGGCTCGTATAGTTTTTAAGGCGCAGTTACAGAATATGCGTAACCGCTTCAAGCGCAGCCCAGAGAAAGGAAAAAATGGAATAATGTTGAAGGGTTGTCGACTAATGGGGGAGACACTGGAATGTATGCGTTAGGCGTAGCCTGGATTGCGGTTTTGGTTAGTCCACGTAATATGATACATAGTGGCGGGTTCGTTCCCAATAGAGTTCAGATATAGCAAAAAATGCGATGCGCAAAAGGGAAACATCAGGCGCGAGTTCGGCATGCCGGTGTGTTGAGACGCACCCACAACGGCGGGCGGGCGTGAACTAAATCGTAGAGGATTCATTTCAAAAAATTGGCCTACGAACAACTTGAACTCAATCCCCGACTGTAAGTGAATCACCCACCCCGGAGTCCCCTCCCCTTGAAAAATCCCGTTTCCTGGCTCGCCATACGTTTTTTGCACGTTTCGATGCTTTGGCAGCCGCTGCCCTCTATCCGTCTGCGTCACAGGGTTTCGTAACAGGACCATGCACAAAAGTTCAAGATGTCACGTAACCTCAAAAATTGTAGCTCGGTTCCACAGCACCCAAGACACCGGAAAAAAAGTGAATCAAGGTCAGCGAGAGGTTACCTTGAGAAGAGTGGGATACATACGTCGTGCAGTCTGCGCAGAGGCGGGCGGAGCTAGACGAAAAGACAGGGCACGTCGTTGGTTGGGGATGTTAGTCCGACCCCCCTACCCTTTTTTAGGAGTTGGTACGACCCCCCCCCAGCCCTCTGTCCTTCCTCATCGAATCGAGCCGTCGAGCGGGGGGGGGGAGGGGTAAATAGCACATGTGAAACAGGAAAAGTCGCGAGACAATACGACCCCACCCCCTTTACAACGTCCATGAAGCGAGAAAAATCAACTATCAAAATAAATTTTTCTCAGCCCAAATACGATCCCTCCCCCTCTCCTGGCGGCCAAATACGACCCCCTATTGGGGATTCCCCAGCAACGATGTGCCCTGCGAAAAGAACTGTAGAACGGTTTCAGAGCTCGGCTTTCTCTCATATGTTCACTTGATCAACGCTTATTACCACCATACCATGGAAGGTAATAGTGTTGGATGTAACAGCGTGATACTAATGGTTAAAAAGACTGGTTAAGAAAAGAAAAGTCGGGTATTGGTTGATATTGAAACATAAGCAAGAAGGTTCGAGCGGCAAAGTCGCCACTGTCGGGAAGCCAGGCCGTATTGCAAAAAGAGGCACGTCGGCGTCAGCCGACGAGCAGACTGCTAAGCTATAAAATGGAGTTCCATGATGCAATATAACATCAAAAACTCCCAGCTCCGGTGACTGTCTCACCAATCTAATATTAAAAGCTTTAATTAGCAGTTCATAGGGTGTAGAAGTGCGCGAAAAGGCTTCAGGGGAGGATGGAGTGATTACACAGCAAATCGTTAGAGGGTAATAAGATAACTTAGTCGTTTTCTGTAGTATGCTTGAGGCCTTATCGTACACTGTGTGTTAATGGCGTTCCCCATGAGCCGCCTTTCCTATTCACAGCAGACTGTTGGATTCAGATTACTCAGTTTTTTATTGCACCGATGGAAAGAACAATAATTCGCTCTCATACCTGGAGTAGTGTCAAAGTCCTTCAGCATTTGACATCCAGCGTTATTGTAACCAAGCAAATCCGCCAATAGTCCTTATCAAGGGTAAGTTCAGTCCCTACATACATCCATACGCAATGCTGCAGTTTACTTGCAACATTGAGAGGTGTAAACTGTCAAAATCAGAGAAGAGTTAATCGTTCGTGAAAAAGTTATGCATGACAAAACCGCAGGCCAATTGATTTTTTTGCATTACTCTATGTTGTCAGGGTACAGCATCGTGGTGTGTGAAGCGGTAGTGCCAGTACAACCCCCCCCCCTCAAGGAAGGGTCGTGGTACGACCCCTCTCCCACCTTAATAAGGTCTCGGTGCGAGACCCTCAGTTAGGTGGGGGAGGTGAAGCGGAGAGGGGGTAAGTAGTACACATGAAACAAAAAAAATAAATCACGCGAAAAGCCAATAACCGGGAAAATTTTTTCCTAACGCGACGAACTTCTGTCAAAGCCACATACGACCCCTCCCCTCTCCCAACAACGAAGTATCGAGACTACAACAGCACACCTGTGCAGAAGCTTTTAAAGTAACGAAGCTCTCTGGAAAGAAAAGCAGCCAAGGAGTTCTTGAACCCACCACGATATAACGACAGAAGCTCAGGATTATAACTAGGTAATTTATGATTACAATCAGGTAGAAAAGTAAACGGACTTTGCTTCTAATAACCAGACTTCGGCAATGTAGGAACTTACCCCTTTCCATTTTCATAGCCGGGGCGAACCCAAAGCTTAACTTTCCAGTGCCGGCAGGCTCTTTAAGTTCTATGAGTAAAGGTCAGAAGCAGGTCAGCAGTTGAAGAATAGGAAGATCGTCAATGGAATCTCAGTTAGTTGTCCTTTTAGTTGTTAATGATTTGGGCGTAACTGGTGATGAAGTTTTCGTACTGTTGTTCCCGATGTCAACCTCACGCACAGTAATATCCGAGCAGGCAGCTGTGGAGTCTGAAATTCTTAGTACAGGTACGGGTACACTGGTATAATCGAATACATCTCAGAAGCAATTATTGAGCATTCAAACACTGAGCACTCCTTCCTGCCATTTTTGCAGCATCAAACACAGGTTTTGTATTTAAATCCTTATTGTAAGCAATTACGCTTTTGTCGAGAGAAAGGGTTCTTCGACGAAATCTGATCAGGGCACATCATCGTTGGAGATTCCTCCACAGGGGAGGTCGTGTTTGTTCCCCTCCGCTCGACAGCTCGATCGTATAAGAGGAAGAGGATCGTATCTCAAACCACCTCCTAGAGGGTGGGGGTGGCATGGATTCGACCAAAAACCACAACCAATGCTGTGCCCTGGATCTGATCGTCTAGTTTTTCAGGGAAAGAAATTTTCCCTCAAACGGAAGCTGCCGCTCTCTGCGTTTCCAAGTTCAACAAGCCTAGAAAACAGCGATGAGCCAAGCACCAGCTCCAGAGAATGGAACGGAAGCGAAGCAATCGTAATTTTTCAAGTGGAGGAGAACGAACAGGTACGACATATTTGTGCCCTCGAGCTGGAAGCACTGACGACTTCACGGAGATTGCATTCATCATGTGATCTGCCACACGATCGCGTTGTCCTCTTCATCTATGAACTTGCAGGAGGCCTCATAAAACCACACCAACACCACTTCGACGTGACACATCAGTTCTATCGCGAGAAGCTATAGGCAAGGGCTCGTTCATATCTTGTTCAGCCCCTACAGCTTACATCTCGTCGTTGAAGGTCTGTATCTACAAACATCTTAGGAGCGCGGAGCGGTCGCCATTTCAGGAAGAGATGAGAGCTGCGGCGGCACGAGAAAATGTTGATGCACTACTTAGCTCTCTCCCTGCCCGGCTTAGTTCAGCACAGTACCTCCGAGCAGAGTCAAGGTCTGCGAATGGGCGCTTGTGCGCGCATTCACATCACGACCCAACGTATTCAACTTGGCAGTTCTTTGCTCGCTATGCCGCGCCCCGGATTTAGTGAGTCACGAATGTATACCGATACTTCCGAGTCCCAGCATCGCATTCGATCCTATCTACTTGACGTAAAAGACACACATATGCGCAGGGATACGTCGCGTCCATTCACGTCGACATTGAATAGTTAGGTCCTAGCACGAATGCCGCACGCTTGCAAAAAACAGTCGTTCGCGACCAATCTTTGACACGCCCACTACGACTCGGAAATGAGGTCATACTCTCCGGAACTGTATGTATGTACCGCTCTTGAACTGTCACTTGATGTTTCCACGATGGCGATGATCCTTTTTCTCTACGCCCCGCCTCCCACACTTGGGGGTATAGACCTCGCCCCAAACCCCATAACGATATTAAACTAGCCGCAGCAAAAGGTTTCACCTGTTGTCTCATACAGTTAAAACCTAATGATCCGCTACACATAGAAGCCGGACGAGTTCAGTGCTTGATGGCATACATCCACGGCCGTCATGGTTGCTGCTAAAGTATCAGGTGAACACCACATAATGCTGTTCCCGGCTCCTCTGTTGAACATACTCCTACCCATCACTCTTGCTCTTTTCTTTTCTGAGAGATAAATGCCACTGTTAGTGAGCGAATAACCTCTCAGCAGACGCAACAATAGTTTTATGCTGTTTATGGCGGTTTCTTTAAAGCTTACTTTGTTTGCCTTTCGCGTGTATTTGTAAAGTGCCCGTGTGAAATTTTGAGATATCATTGAAGCCATCAAATAATTTTCCGGAAGCAGGAGGAACAAACAGCGACTCACCTGGAGAAGTTAGCTTGGTCTGATCGGAGGACGATCTCGTTTTGTCTCTTTCTTCCAAAATAACGGGCAGCATATCACAAGAGTAGTAGGAGTCATTTCGGGGCGGTGCAGTGGCGATATTGGGAGCCGAGTGCCGCTTGCTTTGAGCTGCTGGTTGATTGGGGACGTGGAGTGATTTCTCGCAACAAGTAGCATCAAGTCCATGAAGGGAAGGAGGGCTTCCGCCTCTGTACATTGGCGGAGTTTGATGACCCGGCGAACTGATCGGTAGAGACACGTTGGCACAGTCACATGATGAAATGCTTAACAGTATAAGGTCAACAAAGGTTGCTCAAAAAAGTGAAAAAGAAACTGAGGAGCTGAATGCTGAAATAGACCTCCTAGCAATATCGAGCTCGTAAATTTGTAATGACGCTAAGGGGTGGAATGAAATGTGCAAGCGTCAACACAGTAACGGGGAAGTGTCTCCTTTGTGCTGAGGTGCAGAGGTGTGAGGATCCCTCCCTTACACAGCCTTTGGTAAGCTCGCTTATCTGCTATCTGCTGTTCGTTCTCCGAATAAGGTGGGGTAGGTTGTGATTTGTGGAGAACGCATTATAAATAATTACCCTAAAATCCCATAGATAAGAGCGGTTTAATTTACCGGTGAAAAATGAATTGGAATGAAATTGAAATTGAATGCAGTCACCCCTCTAACTTGATGGATGGATAAATAAAAATCGGAGAAGAAGTTTAGAAGAAGCTGCCGCTGCCAAGGTTCCATGCAAATCACGATAATTGACGGCGTCTAGCTTGAAAGCTGCTGTATACGATTTACGACGTTTCATAGCAGGTGATACAGGATAGAAAGAGTATAGAAAACAGTAAGAATAAAGGTAGAGTTGTAGGCTATTATTGCGATAATCATGAGCACACAACGCCAAAAAAAAACGTATACAAACGTCAATTTTCATTTTCTAGCACAAACCGCTCTTATCTATGGACCGCTCTTATCTATGGGATTTTAGGGTAATAAGTATAGTAAACATTGATAGGACATAGGACGGCAGATAAGATTTCTTCTTCGCATACGGTGTGTGATATCCGGGGAATTTCGTCGCTCGGAACGGCTTCGTAAGGAAGACAGGTTGATGCCTACGCTCTCTTCGATTATCCTTGTAGGACTCTGTTCCTAAGCGGACACTTAGCGCATTTGGAATTGGAAATATCCTTCGACAGGTGGAGAGCTGCTTCTCGAAAGGCAAAAAAGGGCTGAAGAGAAGCGCAGGGCATGCTTCCCAATCCGCGTTTGGGGAGCCCTGGCTTTTTTCCACTTTCCAAGGTCTTTTGGAACCAAACTCTAGCTTTGAATTCTTTGTGGCAAGCGCCGCCCATTTGCAGTACGCCGCACCCAGTGTAGGCATGCTTCATTTCATGCGCCTACCCATTCATATCCTTTCCCCTTTTTCCTGTTCCGCGTTCTTCTGGAAAAGAATTACGAATGAAATAAGTAGCTCCTAGCTGTGCGCACGTTCCGCCCGCAGTAAGCGAACTTGGCTCCACTTGTGTGTGTTCCTTACCCCAAACTTGACCTGGCGCCTCTAACTGACTTTTCAGGTAATGCCGGAATTTCGAACAGACAGACAGGCAGACAGACGTTGCCATTTACAAAAGGATGGGATAGGACACCAGCGTAATTACAAAATTGATTCTGACGTGTTCGCAGTGCTTCGCCGACATACCCTCTTCAGGGAGCATCTCTTATGACGCGAGCTCTCTAAAACAAACAGAATCGCCTGATTCCCTTTCATGCACTTTCAATTGGCGAAAGTGGCACGCTCTGAGGCTGTGCATGAAATTACCCTATACAAGGGAAAAATTCCTAGCTTTCACGCAGTTATGCATTGTGCAGTCAATAGCAAACTATGGAGAATCACCACTCGCTCATTGAGTCTGTGAGCGTCTCATTTCTCAAAAAAAAACCGCAGTAATAGGAATCATCTTGACTCACTTCGAAATGCTGTCATTATTGTCTTCAATCGTTTGCAGATCACGAGACGGTGTGCCACGTCGGAATGCGATTGCACCTGAACCACAAGTATCTTGAGGCCCGTTATGCCCAACGGATTGTCGACTAGAACTCTAGAGGAATGGCTAACTCAGTCGTCTTCCTCCATTGCGGATCTTCTTCACCAGTGTCTTCATTGAAGTTGTCGACGTTGATGGAACCATTATATGCGGCACTGACTGCTGGGTTATGCTGAAATCTCAATCTTCTCGTGATTATCTGTCATACAATCACGGAGCCATTCCTATATTTCCACAAGGAGCGTTCGG
This sequence comes from Cooperia oncophora, assembly GCA_036418165.1. NCBI lineage: Eukaryota > Metazoa > Nematoda > Chromadorea > Rhabditida > Trichostrongylidae > Cooperia > Cooperia oncophora. Next base: position 1,914 of record MU931981.1, on the reverse strand, counting down.
GTCAAAAATCTGGGCCCCGTGACCACAGGCCGACTGCCTTGTGGTCACGACAGTCCCTTTGTGATACCCCAAGCATCGCCCACAAACTTGTCTTCCGAATTTATAATATAATAATATCCGAATTTCTCAACATTGAGAACTGAAACTCTTTCCAGAGAATTATGCTTCCGTTTCTTTTCTCCAATCTTCACTCCTGTTCGGAGATTACTAGGGTATGGCGCGATAAGATGTTCCCTTAGCTTAGCTACCACTGCTCCCAAAAGGGATTGCCCCACACCGATTATTTTACCCTTAGATTTTACTTGGAGATGAACATTGTAGCTCTGCTACTCTCTCAATCTATACACAGCTATGCATTTGTATGAAAGTAGCTTATATTCCATTATAATGACATTCAAATTATTACAGTCGTTGTCACTGAAGTCAGCCGGGTGTCAGCCCGTGGGTATTGGCACCTCGCTTGCCCCTTCCCCATCACTGAAGAACGCCCCTAGCCACAACGTTTGATAAAAAACACGGTGGCGTCAAGCTAAGCCCACGTGCCGCTAACACGTGAAGGCTGACTTCAGTGATAATACCTGTAGAAAGTTTTTTTCCCGAAACACTTGCGGTACAACAGCTATTAGTAATTTGCTATCCCGTGTAACCGCGGGACAAAAGGCAAGCGTGAGTGCTCGAAAGCAATGGTTCAAATAGCTATTGAGCTGAGAGGGTAGAAGTCGCCCGGTAACGTAATAGGGAACGCAATTGCATGGAAGCGGAAGATGCGGGTTCAAATCCCGCTCCTGGTCTGATTTCTGCCCACAACTCAGCACCCTTGTGATAACTTTCGGATCGCGCCTTGTGGCGTTACGCAGTTATCAAACAATAGCAACATTAGACAGTTCCCGCGATCAAGTGGTCCACGAAATGCCTCCGTGTATTGATATCGCTGGTCGAAACGGTGTGATAACGAAGCTGGAGACGCGTGATTATCAACCGTTGCGACCACGACTACTTTCACTCTGCAAGACAACGGCTCACAAGCAGAATAGGTGTGTACATAGCGTTGCCTGGAGCGTCGTAGGTGATTTCTGTGCTCTTGCCGGGAATGGTTGCACGTCGAATCCTGCTGATTGGGCTTGCCGACGTCCGACAAACTCGTTCAAGGCGCTTACTGCAAAGGGGGCTCTACTCAAAGTGTATCCAAGGGTTTTTTCCCGCTTCTTTCTCTACTGGAGAGTTACTTTTGGGCTACTGATTCATGATTGAGCTCCTGCTACCCGCATCATCTGATTGCCGGAATCGTTCCAAGTATATTTTATACTTCCATAATTCATTCGCTATTTGAGGCTTTCACACTGTGTTCGTGTCTAGATTGATTCTGTGTTGCAGTATGGAATTAAGCACAGAACTAGAATCCGACCGTCGACTTTGAGCAGACGGCAGTTCATCTGTAGAGTACAACAGGATAATGACCTGCTGCGGTTCTCTGCAAGCGCATGTACGAGCTGTTCTCTACTTAGATGGCCTTGATCCCCGGTTTCTACTCTTCTGATTTGTGGTTTCAGTCACTACGTCGCAGCCCATATTCTAGTCTAAGCCAATATAAGTCATAAGGCTTGGCATAGCTTTTAAGGCTGCAAGGTTCAAGGAGCGAATTAAAGGAAGTTCCACACAGCCAGTTTTGGGATGTATGCATATAGACGGACTGGATTCATTAGTAAGTGCTTCGTGGGATCATATCTTGAAAGTCTATGAAAGTTGAGTAAGGACAGCGTACAGCTGTGTGATACTCCAAAAATGAGACCTAGAAAAAGGTGAAAACTCAAATTTCGAGTCAATTCATCACGTTTCGGTTCTGTTCACATGTGGGACATGCTACCTTATCCAGAATCTTGGTTATGGATCAGTCATAAAAACGACTTTATTGCT
>MU931980.1:0-24728 GCA_036418165.1 Cooperia oncophora | reverse complement strand
GGCGGTGGTTTTGTCTGCAGGTCCCTTCAGGTCGCCGTTTGCTCCAGTGCACGTAGAGCTCGTGCTTCCTTCTGCGCCGCTCCGGACCCTCTGTGTGCGTGTTGTAGCATTGTTTGTTTACCGATCCTCGGGTAGCTAACCTTTGAGGTGGTATCTACCCCCAGTGTTAGGATATTCCCGTTTCGCCCCTCCGCCACTTCCAAGCCAGTAGTAGGATTGGAGGGGAAATATTTCAGATAGGTTGGAGATAAATCGCGAGCGGGTTTTTATGCTTCATACGAAATCAACTTCTTTCAAGCGCAGTTTTTTTGCAAAAGCAAAAGCACCATCAGAACGCCCAGACTTTTCTCTCTCCAACGAGCTCTACAGTTTCTGAGGATTCGCTAGTTTACAAGATATTTTAAAAGGTTCCGCGCGAGGTTCTTAGCCACCCAAAAGCTTGACGTCCGGTAACTCGTTCGCGAATTTCAGCATGCCCTCAAAACAAATATCTCCTTTGAACTGAGTCAAAGCATAATTTGGTTATAATCGATCGATTTTTTCCGAGTGTGCGCCGTGCGTACGCTTCTACGCAAAGGCGACATAAAGGTTCGACTTCTAAGTTTAGGTGACCCTTGTCCATGCGAGCAAATTTTTATTTAGGGTTTGGAAAGGTCTATACGTACACAATCTGTTTCAGATTTATAATACAGTCATCTACATACTCACGCGTCCATGCTAAGTGTTGAAATTGCTAGTCAGTTCGGCACTCACCAAACCTACGTATATGACCATCCCCCTTTGCCCAGCGGCCAAGTACGACGCCCCCCCCCCCCCTCATGGGTTACACACGTTAACGATGCTGTACCGTGCCCACTGGCTCATGCGACGCTCCATTTTCATACCTTCCGAAGGAGGACAGCTTTGATTCTCCCCATTCCCCACAAGAAGGTGTTTAGCCGACAGCTAAACACCTTCTTCTCAAGGGGGAGGGGGGAGAGTCAAACCAATCGCGGACATTCCTACAAATCATGGGACTTATAAACCCATAGTAAACTGACTTACAGAGGCAACCCACCGTTTGCTACACCGCGGGAAATATGTCGTATACACAGCCGGACGAACCTTCTTTCACGAAAACTAATCCGGAACGAACAAGAGGTGCATTCTCTATTCCAGGTCCTTATCTTAATCTTGTGTTCTCTACGTTCCCGTTACACTCCCGTAACTCGGCTTTGTTTTCCTGCGCTCCGTCTCTAGCAGAAGAATAAGTGACAGCCTAGCGGAACCAGCTGTACAAAGTATGAGTAAGCGGGTCACTGTCACTGCAATATTTACTGTCACAGACCAACTAAGCCCATTAGCAAAATGTCAGTTGTAGCAGTTATCATAACAAAACAGCTTCAAAAACTTGTAAAGCCTTTCGCCTCGCGGTTCATTGCCGATATCTAACGATTACGGCTGACCGGCTCACCAAGTTAAACGTGTGAGTGCTGTAAGGCTACGGCATAAAAGCCGTTAAGCTGAGAGGGTAAAAGCGGCCCTGGTGGCGTAACGGATAGCGCACTCGCCCGGAAAGCGCGAGGTTCGACTCCCGCCTGGGGCACGACTTTTGCCCATAACTCAGCATTCTTGTGATAACATTCGGAACGCGTACTGCGGCGTTAAACAGCAGTTATCATAACAAAACAGCTTCAAAAACTCCCATTTACATTTGTGTGTTGCGTCCCACACAGAAATTGATCAACGGCGAAGACTCAGTCCTTTTTATTCATGATAATACAATCGTAAAGCTGTAGGGCGTGGTCAGCGACACCGTTCGCAACGTACAAGTTGCTGTGTGGTGCAATATGAGTGCCAAGGTATAAAGAAATTTGATATAGTCCATCATGGTGCCGTCTTTGTTCAAATTCATATCAATTTCGCTGCTACAAGCGAAAATGCACATTGAGAGTTTGCCGCGCATGGCTGCACCATACGCAACAACGCGACAAATTGCGATCAACGTTTCCCGCAACAATATGCCACCGGAATCGCAGCCGAGTTCACATCCCAGTGAGACATGCCAGCACGCCTATCTCCTCTTCACCATAAAGGCAGTATGCTCCATCAGCATGCTCCAGAAGCAGTGAAGAAGATCATAGCATCGAGGAGATCCGTCCGTTCAATGGTAACAATTGGAATGCGGTGCAATCGGACTGAGCATAGGGCTGACTACACGTTACAACGTGTACCTGAAAGGAAAGCCAGTTCTTACTAGAGCGCGCTCTGAGTAAATTCGAGCATTTCCTTATAGGCTACTTCTCGTATCTCACTCTGCCTATCGGAAAGCGGTGGACCATTGTTGGGCAAAAAGTCAGCTTTGCCGGCGTGGATCATGCATGAGGGCTCTGCGGAATACTGATATATTCACCTCAAAGGGATGTGATTGACACGAAAATGTCTCACCTTAGCTATTTTTTTTGGTATTTCTTCGGGCACAAGGGTGGATACTATGCAATTACTTCCGATAGCGACCGTGAAATTGCTGACTGGGGCGCGGAGCTTATTCGTATTTCTGAATGACGTGAGTTTGCATAAAGACTGACGCTATGAGTTCTATAGCACTGAAAAACTGAATACTTGTATCCTATTCGCTTGCATGCTTCCGGTGATAGTACAGTTCATTCCTGACTTCTCTCACACAGTGAGCTGCTGTCAGTACGTGGCGGGACGATATAAGAGCCCCACTGCATGTAAAGATCACTTGCTCAGGTCCTGCAACATCGGTAACATTAATATCCATACAACAGCTACGACCAAGCTCAGATGGCAGCCAAAGGGAGAACTAAAAAGCTGAGCTTTAAAACGTGTAAGGCTAGCACTTCTGTTGTGGAAAGTGTATTATTTGTAAGGGCTCCGAGTGTGCTGGAGTCAGTGGGTCACCAATATTCGCGGTGATGTGTTTCATTCCCCTCTGACCAGTGAATGGCTCCAGCATCCCGTGAATGTTTGAAAAAGATCTGATGATATCAGTACTGTTTGGAGTTCTGGCTACAAATATGGAAATCAAAACTGCTACCCATATCTCAAACCAGTTATAGGTGGTTAAAGTTACCGATGTTGAAAACTACCCCCCCCCCTATACAAGTTTTTAGCGGATTCGGTGAGACAGGCAATTTAAAAATGAGCTGGATGCCGAAATTTCTGGAGTCCAAACGGCATTAGCCCCGAATCCCGCTTTTGCACAATACGCCTCGAAGGCCATTTCCTGTCACGTTTTGTTCGCCTCTACACCATTTTTTCACTTTCAGTAGGTATTTAGCTTTGAGTGACGCCCAAAAACGACTAGTAGGTCCAAGGTGGCAGGATCTCGCTTTGCCTTCATGAAACAGCAGGTCCGAAGGGATTCGAACCTGAAGGCTGCGAAGGGTTCACCATAAATTTTTTTGATTTTTCGCTTTTTCCATCTCCTGGGGAGTGAGCTAGCGGCTAAACGTCCTGAGAACGATACTACAAACAATATACAATAGCATGTACTGTCTATAGGCCCGTTACTCCTCTCTTTCCTCACTGATTACAGTGCAGAGAGGATATCATGACTTGTTGATTCCTCTGCCTGATACCGCGTGAAACGGAGAATCAAACTGCTTCTGCGAATACGCTGTTAGAATCACAAGAAAAATTGTGGCATTTCTCCAAAATCTGCTTTTAACGTTAGAACGGTTGCATAGCATTGGGTCCTACTTTGTAACGGCCAGACACTATATACAGTCTTTTCATCCATAAATCATTTCCCTGGAAAAAAATTGCCTACCTCCGTATGTGATAGATACAACCCATGGATATTCATTGTCACCTATAGGTCTTCCACCAAATGACAATGCGCTGGTCTCTGAAATGCGATTTTTGATCAAGAAGCTCAGTTTATGTGTATGTAGAGGAACTGTTTATTAAACGTTACCCCGTTTTCGAAAGCTCAACTCTAGGAGTTTACTCATCCGAGTATTAAGTAGTGTTTAATACGTCTGCGCCTGTTGCATGCACATTTGTCAGACGCCGCCATTTGTTCCGATCAACCTCATCTTCCGCAGTGGCATTCAGTCAGGGAAGTATTGCTCGATGACGCCCTTCCATCTTTTCTTTTGGGCTCATCGTGAACGTTTATCCAGTAGTTCAACTTCCATCCTTCCTTACCGGGTGCCCAGGGTACAGCATGGGGATGTGCGAAATGGCGGTGTGAGTACGACCCCCCCCCCTCGAAGAGGGTCCAGATACGACCCCCCCCTCCTGCTCTAACTGACAACCAGATGCATGTTCACCACAAATGGCTTCCTGAAATGGAATCTGGATTTTCGAAAGGCGACTCTGCTCTAAAATCCAGGCAATAAGAGGCTGTTTCAGCCTCATGCAATATGAGGCTGAACCAACCTCTTATTTTGAATAACAGCCTCGCATTATCTACAATTGTATTAGGATTAAACTCGTCGTTCGACAACCATGTATGACATGCAACTTGTAACAAGGAACACAATCGAAACAGCGACTAAGATAAGCTAAATTGGATGAAAAAATAGCCCCAAGGTCAGCGTGTCAGGCCCAGATGTGCATTCAATGAATGGTGACGGGGAAATCATGAAAACATGCACGACACAACAAAGCGAAACATGAAAAATACAAAAAAATGCGGAGCCAAATGAAAAAAATGGATAACCAGGCGGCAGTATATCGTTCTATACTTGGCTATTATCGATCGCAACGTTGCGACCGCTTTCATTGGAAAAACGTCATTGGAGCGCGGTTGTTGGGCCTGCCAACGTCCTGGGGTCTTTTCGGGGGGTTATATCTCTTTGAGGGGCGCGGCTTTTGATGAATGGTTAGCAGCATGCAACGGAATGTTCCTACTGTTGTTTTCTACCCAGTTGCAATCTGAATGTTTCCCCGTTCGTGAAATATTTCGGATGGGTTTCGGATCGGCTAGGGGTAAATGGCAAGCGGGTTTTTATGCTTCACACGAGGATTACTTATTTCGAACGCAATTTCATCAGGATTAAAATCGTCTTGAAACCGCCCTATCTTTTCTCTTTCCAATAAGCTTTACAGTTTTCCTGAAGACCCGCTAGTTCAGGAGATATTTTAGATGGGTCACAGACGCGCTACCCTCTGACCCACCCGAAAAATCGACTCCTTCTGTGCCATTGTGAGGATACACCTTCGGAAACTTCAGTGTGCCTTCAAAACACATATTTCCCTTCAAATGAGTGAAAGAGGAGCTCGGCTATCACTGATCGATTTGGTCCGAGTGTGCGCCGTGCATTACGCTCCTACGCAGAGGTGGTGGAAAGGTGTAAATTCTGATTTCAGGTGCTTTTATCCATGCAAGCAGATGTTTGTTTAGGGTTTGGAAAGGACAATACGCACGAATCTGTTTGAGACGTATTATTTAGTCATCTACGTACTTACGAGTTCATGCTATTAACTGATATTTATTTATTTATTTATTTATTTTATTTATTATTTGTTTATTTATTTATTTATTTATTTTTGTAACATAAATTTTTTATATTTTGTAGTCCTCCTTACATCCGGGTCTTCTGCAGCTTTCCGTCCGTTCCATCAAACTTAGCAATGACACTTTTGTACTGTTTGATGCCTAGCGAGCCTACTTTTGCGATACTCCCCACGTCCCCGCGGCCAAGTACGAACCCATTTTTGGGGATTTCGCATGAAAAGAGGGCTGTTAAACGTAGCAGTTAAATCTGTAAAGAATACACTCATAATAATTTTCATTTTTTAACATCTTGACTTCCATAGCTCCACTCCCACTATCAACTGAAATGTCGAAGCATTGCCCGGCTCTGAGTGACCCTTGAGATTACGACTTCCCCAGCGGCCAAGTACGACCCCCCCCTATGGGTTTCGCACAACGGTGATGTACCCTGCGGGTGCCCCTCAAGCTTACTCAGCCTGTACCAATACAATCGCAGTTGCTGTTTGTGTCCAGCCGCAGGCCAATCTCAGCATCCTCATTTCAACTGAGCAGAGCTGCCCAACTATTTGCACTGCCAGGAAGGCTACAAGCATGCGGAAGTTTTTCAGTTTTTTTTTCGGAGTTTCTGCGAAGTGGAGCCGCTGCGAAGGTGACTGCGACCCCACTATCAAACCAGATTCAGTACCATTAATGAGCTAGATGAGTTGGTGAACCATTTGGATAAACTGGGTGTGGCAGGAGTATGTGGGAGACTAGTCACCGGAAAACACCTAATCAGCTACCAAAGTGAAGAGAAAGAAGCAGTATTATCTCACCGCCACTTTTTCTTAACATCAAACAGCACAGTCCTCATCGTCAGGAGAATCTCAACGCCACCGGACGACAAAACTTGCCAGATTATATCTGACTAATTGAGTACTGAATTTGATTTCGATTTCAGCACCAGCGTGTTTGTCATCACATCCAGAGCGGCAGAAGATGTACACCCTTTGCCAAGTGAGAGGTAATTGGCTCCGCGGTTGCAGTAGCGAGCCACTTTCTCCGCTCGCTCCACACGCGCTTTCCCCGAGGTGCAGCACCTGAGTCGATTTTGAGGTCCCGCAGCGAAAAATGTGCGAGAGGCAGAGAACGACCAGAAGTCAGCTGGCCCATGTAGGAGGGTTTTGGCCATAATAGTGTGGTTGGTCGTACTGCAGCGCGGCATTTTTTCCTCATTTTTTTTCCTTTTTTTTTTTTTTTTTAACATCTTGACTTCCATAGCTCCACTCCCACTATCAACTGAAATGTCGAAGCATTGCCCGGCTCTGAGTGACCCTTGAGATTACGACTTCCCCAGCGGCCAAGTACGACCCCCCCTATGGGTTTCGCACAACGGTGATGTACCCTGCGGGTGCCCCTCAAGCTTACTCAGCCTGTACCAATACAATCGCAGTTGCTGTTTGTGTCCAGCCGCAGGCCAATCTCAGCATCCTCATTTCAACTGAGCAGAGCTGCCCAACTATTTGGTGGTGACGTCCGTTCCTCCAAGTGGTGCCACCGGGACCTGCTCGCTTTTGCGGGCTGAGCAGAACACGGACGAACTCGAAAGCAGGCGACAGGCCTTCGTGACGGGCCGGCTTACGAACACCCCATGTCACATCATCATGTTCAACTATGCCTTATGAATTCGAGATAATGCTACGGCGTCCGCGGGAGCCGACGCGCACTCGTATGGCCCGGCGAGTGTGGAAAGTATGCGAGGGTCCTCGTTGCAAGGACGGCATCGGGGGGCAACCAGGCTAGTCCGAAAGACGTGCAATGTGTTGAAGGCTCGTATTGCGACGCTGAATGTAGGGACGCTGACTGGACGCTCGTATGAGTTAGCAGAAGCCCTAGAGCGTAGAAAGATCGACCTCTGTGCCGTGCAAGAGACGAGATGGGCTGGCTGCAAGTCGAAAGAGTTAGGCCGCGGCTTCAAAGCCGTTCTTTGTGGCGGGCCGAAAACTACAAGTGGTGTGGCCGTGATCGTGTCACAGCGATTTCGCGATACGATTGTGAGCGTAGATCGTTTCGACGACCGTTTAATGAAGATTGTTGTCGCTATTGAGCAACGACTTTACCACTTCTTCTCTGCATATGCCCCACAAACTGGATGCTCTGAGCAGTCCAAGGACGAGTTCTGGGCTCTGCTGGACGAGAAGACGGCTGAAGTGCCACCAAAAGACGGTATCATTGTAGCCGGCGATTCTAAACGGACACGTGGGCGCTGCAAAAGACGGCTATGCTTGTCATGGCGGATTCGGTTACGGTTCACGGAACGCCGATGGTGAGCGAGTCCTTGAGTATGCAGAGTCGCATAATCTCGTCATTCTGAACACAAGGTTTCGTAAACGTGACTCTCATCTTATCACGTTCTACAGCGGGAGTACCAAGACACAAATAGACTTCGTACTCATCAGGCATGGCGACCAAGGACTCGTGACAGACGCTAAGGTAGTACCGTATGAAACGGTTGCCACGCAGCACCGCCCACTTATCTGTACGCTCAGACTTGTAGCTCCCAGATCGAGGCAGGCAGAACGATGCGGCCCTGAAAGAATAAAGTGGTGGCGACTCAAGGAGCGGGAGGCAGCTGTGATTTCTCGTATTCGACTACCTGAAGTCACAACTGTTCAGGAGACCTGGAACGAAGCCGTTAATTCTATAATCCAGGCCGCCCGCTCCGAACTCGGCACAACGAAGCCTGGACGGCGGAGGATTGACAAAGACGCGTGGCTCTGGACGGATGATGTCAAAGCGAAGGTTCGAGAAAAGAAGAGGCTCTATCACGCGTTTCTCGAGCAGAAGTCGGCTGACAACTGGCGGCAGTATCGGGAAGCGAGGAATGCGGCAAAGACGGCCGTGGCTGCTGCGAAGGCCGCTCACTTCGATGATATCAGCAAAAAGCTGGAGACGCGCGACGGTGAGCGGTACCTGTATGGACTTGCCAAATCTCGTCATCGCCAAACCGAAGACATTGAGAAGTTTTTTGGCATAAGTGATGAGAATGGCCACCTTCTGATGGACCGAAAAAGGGTATTGCAACGATGGCGTGAATATTTCGAGGGCATCTCAACGGTGGAATTCGCCCATCCCGCTATACCCTGTACCGCACCAACATATGGTCCCGTTCAGAAGATCACCGTACAGGAAACAGAAGCTGCTCTGAGGAAGATGAAGCCGGCAAAGTTACAGGCCCCGACGACATAGCAGCTGATTTGTGGAAGTCACAACGCTGGTTTTCTGCGGGTTGGTTGACGAAACTCTTCAACCAGATCGTCGAAGAGAAGAAGGTGCCCAATGACTGGCAGCAGAGCGTGACGATCCCGATTTGGAAGAAGAAGGGCAGCCCGGCAGATTGCTCGAACTATCGTCCAATTCGCCTTCTCTCGCACACTATGAAAGTCTTTGAGCGAATTGTTGACGCCCGCGTTCGTGATATCGTCCAGCTTTCCACCAATCAGTGTGGCTTCGTGGCGGGTTGTAGCACCGTCGACGCCATACATGCCGCTCGCCTATTGCTGGAGAAACACCGTGAGAAGCGAAAGCCCGTGCATGTAGCCTTCCTAGACCTGGAGAAGGCATTCGATCGTGTGCCGCGTGATGTTATATGGTACGCTTTGAGGCGGCACGGCGTGCCCGAAGAGCTCATTGAGTGGGTGCGCATCCTTTACTCATGCCCAGGAGCCAAGTTCGCTCACCAGCGGGTGTCTCAGTGGAGTTCCCCATCACCGTCGGGGTACATCAAGGCTCTGCGCTCTCCCCACTTCTTTTCGTTGCCGTCATGGATGCCATCTCACGAGATCTTCAGAAGGAAGTGCCTTGGACCCTGCTTTACGCTGATGATGTGATGCTTGCTTGTGAAGATAAGAGCGCACTGGAACAGCAGGTGCAAGCTTGGGCCGAGCGTCTGGCGAAGTTTGGACTCAGGTTGAACGTCAACAAAACCGAGTACCTGACAACCGACCCAAATGAGCCGGGCTCCATTAAGATCGATGACACGGTGCTCAAGCGCACGGAAACATTCAAGTATCTCGGATCAGCACTTGCGTCCGACGGCAGTCTGAACTCGGAAGTGAGCGCACGAGTGAGTGCGGCGTGGTCTAAGTGGCGATCCATGTCCGGGATCCTTCGCGACAAGAAAATGCCAGAGCGGTTCAAATCAAAGATCTATCGTACTGTCGTCCGACCTGTCGCGTTATATGGTGCCGAGTGCTGGCCCGCCAAAGAAGTTGAGGCTCGCCTTGGCGTGATGGAGATGAAGATGTTGCGCTGGACGGCGGGCGTCACGCGATCGGACCGCATCTGTAATGATGTCATGCGTAAGAAGTATGGTGTAGCCCCCATAACGGAGAAAATGCGTGAAACGCGCCTTCGATGGTATGGGCACGTACTTCGCGCAAAGGCTGATACCGTCCGGAAAACTGCTCTCGAACTCGAGGTACCAGGAAAGCGGCCAAAGGGACGTCCCAAACAGCGCTGGCTCGACACGTTGCATACCGACTTGAAAATAGCCGGCATCCACCCTGATCAGGCATCCAATCGGGAAAAGTGGCGTAGTTGTATCAAAAGAGCGGACCCCGCGATCAAGCGGGACAAACGCTGAAGAAGAAGAAGAAGAAGAAGAAGAAGAGCTGCCCAACTATTTGCACTGCCAGGAAGGCTACAAGCATGCGGAAGTTTTTCAGTTTTTTTTTTCGGAGTTTCTGCGAAGTGGAGCCGCTGCGAAGGTGACTGCGACCCCACTATCAAACCAGATTCAGTACCATTAATGAGCTAGATGAGTTGGTGAACCATTTGGATAAACTGGGTGTGGCAGGAGTATGTGGGAGACTAGTCACCGGAAAACACCTAATCAGCTACCAAAGTGAAGAGAAAGAAGCAGTATTATCTCACCGCCACTTTTTCTTAACATCAAACAGCACAGTCCTCATCGTCAGGAGAATCTCAACGCCACCGGACGACAAAACTTGCCAGATTATATCTGACTAATTGAGTACTGAATTTGATTTCGATTTCAGCACCAGCGTGTTTGTCATCACATCCAGAGCGGCAGAAGATGCACACCCTTTGCCAAGTGCGAGGTAATTGGCTCCGCGGTTGCAGTAGCGAGCCACTTTCTCCGCTCACTCCACACGCGCTTTCCCCAAGGTGCAGCACCTGAGTCGATTTTGAGGTCCCGCAGAAAAATGTGCGAGAGGCAGAGAACAACCAGAAGTCAGCTGGCCCATGTAGGAGGGTTTTGGCCATAATGGTGTGGTTGGTCGTACTGCAGCGCGGCCCCAGTCGCGGGGCGGTACTCGGGCACCACTTCCCTCAAGCGGTCACAAAAACTAAATTCCTTTAATTGCGCCAAATTTATGTTTTTCTCTGCGCTCTCCTGCCTGAATGGCGCACGGCGGCCACTCTGATTTTTAACACTACAACTTTTTTCACGCATGCTGAGTGTCTCATCCACCCCCAGTGCCTCTCCCTTCGAAAGAACTCATCTCCTGGCTCGCATCGTGTTTTTTGTACCTCACGATGCCTTGGCAGTTGCAGTCCTTTATTGCTCTGCGCTCTGGCCTGTGCGGCAGGACCTCCCCACACCAGAAGTTCCAGTTGCCACGTAACCCCTCAAGCCCGGTGCCCGGCACTTTTGAGCGGTGAAAATGTTACACTGTTGCAGCTGCGCACCCTCTCACCATAGCAAGGACCACGGACCACACGAAGTGGGTTTGCAGTTTGTTTTCAGCGAGGAATAGATAGAAAGGTAGTTCGTTGTTATAGAGAATAACTTCTCTATTTTTTACATTTCTTTACATGTAATCCATTTGTAATTTTCCTTGTCTCTCATGATGACTCATTTCTGTAAGCGCTTCTAAGCTAATCAGTTGGCTGATCAGTAGCATGAACTTTCAACATAGTGCACTATCTGTAGCTTCATCAAATGCCAGCTCGGGACCCGCCCCCTTTCAGATGCATAAATAGGGCCGAGCTGGTCGCTTGTACTGTTTACTCATTTGCACTTTCAGCTTCACTACCGTAATCGATTTCATTTCAGGTTTACTACCGTATCCATCTCGCCTTGGTGTTTGTAAATGTTGGTTGAAAGATAAAAGTTTAATTACCCAAGTTTGAGGTTGCTACATCGTGACGAAAAGACCCGCGTGGCAGCAATCTCCATCGGCCTCGATAGCTTAGCTGTATTGCTGAACTCACTGCGTTCTGTTGCTCCACAGATCGCCTTGATGTGATCATTTTCCTCCGGAGTAATTCTTCTTGAAAGCGCAATGGGATTAGAAACAACCAGAGCTCCACTCTCATTTATTCCCTTAATTAGTGAAGATATATGGATGAAAGCAACTCTCCTGGTATTCATGCAAATTATACTCGGAACAGCGGCAATCGGATGATCAATGTCCATAGAAAGAGTAAGGCAGTTAGCCATTGTACCAAAACGTGTCGCATTTTGCAGCATTCGGGGCCCATCACTGCTGTAGCTCTCCCACATTGCTCTTCAACCAGGTTACAGCATCACGATGCGTGAAGTGGCGGTGTCAGTACGACTCCCCTCCCCCCCTTCTTTCCTCCTTTTTGGCTGTAATTATTGGTGCTAAAGGGAAAATACGCAATGATCTACAAGCTTTTGGTAACAGAGGGCGGTTTTCTAGCATTTTCTATTGCGTTTTCTCATTAGCTGGGTCAACGGCGAATTGTACGGTAGTTGTTGTAGTTTTATCCTTTGATCTCTTGCAAAATCAAAAACATCTCTATGAAGCGGGGTGTTTCCTCTTTTGAAACGCTATTTTCCAGACGATCCGCTGGTTCTGACGACATTCAAGATGGGTTTTTGATGTGCGAAATTCTGAGCCACTTACAAGCAGAAGAGAAGAAGACCTTGGCACAGTTCGGCGACGGTGGGCATTTGCACGGTGTTGCACGTTCATTGCTCCACTAGTTCTGGTTTACAGGTCTCACTGTGGTGATGAAGCTGGAGCAAGCTCATCGGGCCATCATGGTAAGACCAGTCAACTCAGGAAAAGGCTCTCTAAATGGGTTGACACGTCGATGGGAAGTAGCAGTGAAGCAAAATGCCCCTCCCCCACCCGTCGATTGAAGACCTTTCCACGGTTCCGATACGAACGAACCAATTTGCATTGTATTATTCGATTATCTACGCATTTACGATTTCATGCTCACTATTGTTCGACATTTTGTAGTCCTTCACACATCTTGGTTCTCTGCAGCACTAGTCCCGCTCTGCAAAACGTAGCTTTTCCGCTGTTCGTTGCTCACCAACCATGCATTTACAAAGCACGCCCCCCCTCCTTGGCGGCCAAAGCCGACCCCTTCGATGGGACTCGCGGATGCTATACCCTGTTTTCAACGGCAAACAGGGCCGGCGATGTCACTGGCTAAGGTAGCGTTCAGAGCTTGCGTAGACGCGCGCCGACGCGCTACAACGTTACAATTACGATAGCGCTTCAAAGCTATAGAAAGACGATCGGACGGCACGATGAATTCCCGTTTTCGAATGCTCAACCGCTGTGTTTCGAGAGAATATGGGGCAAGAGGATGGTAGATGTTCCGGTCACGCAGTGTGGTATCGAGTGGCAGAGACCGTCTGCTGTGATTTCGCGTCTACATCTTGTGCGTCGTCACAGCGCATTACAGCGCGTCATCGCGAAGTTTGAGCGGCACCGGAACACGGAACACGTTTGGTGCCAACTCTTTTTCACTGGTGGAGTACTTGGGCAAGAATATCCTAACTTAGGGATTGTTATTTTCTTGTGGAAAATCTTACTCGAAGTGCTGGACCTATTGATTTACTTGAGAGAGTTTTCGACGACTTTTTCAGCTTTCTCGCGGTCATTAGTTCCCGCCGGACTGCATTACCTACGAAGATCGCACAATGTACCTTCAGAGGGTATCGTCCGTGATAAGGACCGTAGGCGGTAGTGGTGAAATGTAGAGCAGTAGTAGCCAGCTGACTTGTCTGTGAACAGGAAATGCCGAACGGAACCTCGGAAACGGCTCCAGTGGGACCCCTCCGGCCCGGAACATTTTTCACAGGTAAAATGCCGAGAGACCGGTGCGTTTCGAGGATTCCAATCGGCTAATTACTTGTAATGAACTCTATGACCCCCCCCCTCCCCTAAAGGACAATGGAACACCCATTCCATAATGTTTGTCCGGCAGCTTTGGAGTGGACTTTAGCGCGGAGTCTGGAGGCAGAGTCAGTGGAAAAAAGGTGTCACTGGAGCAACTTTGCGACCTTACTTCCTTACCTTATAACCTTCAGCCGCGAAACTGGCGGACCACTCTAACTTTAAGTCTTCCAAACATTATTTCAAGGTCATTGCTAACCGTTCCTACACTTGGAGCTACAGGATTTCGAATGTTACGGTAGAGAATACGGTGAGCAGTACAACATACAGTCGCACAAGAGAGCAAGAGGAAGCTTATTAGTGTTGTGATGACCCCATGGTTTTCTTCACGATTATATATGTATCGGCATACATTTAATTTGAATAATAATGCAAGGAGTCGCCTTGTTACACGTGAAAATGAACGAATAATATTCATCAACCGTTCACAACTGAGCAGCCGTTGGTACCTAATTTGCCTGCAACTGATTGCAAAATGAATTTCTTGTGTTCTCAAAGAATCAACATTTTTGCAACTTGTATCAGTGAGATGGAATGGAGGGGGCGCATTTGCGATCATGGGGTGCAACTTTGAAATTTGAACAGTATCGGAGAGGAGGACCGCATTGCTGAGAGAACAACAGTGGCAGACAGAGCACGTCCTACGCTGGGGAATTCAAAAAGACTGCAAATAGAATTGGGGATGCTGATGGCAGGGCAGCTCCGACTTCGCGACTACGTGAACGGTTTTCTTGGAAGGGTCAATGAAGCTTTGCACGAATCGTGATGTCTGTGAAAAACAAGTACTGTAAATACTCACCTCGTGCGGGTCCCGGTCTATTCTATCGTCGACAATAAGTGGGTCACCGCGCTGGTGGGCGGGGCGTACGAGTTTTACTGCCTGGCATTACCGTACTCCCGAGTTGTCACTGGAGCAAAGGATTAGCGTTGTTTCACGGCGTCCTCGACCCACATCGTAGGAAGTCTTGCTAGCGCAAGTTCTTTAAATTCCTCTACAGCAACAAAGTCACCATATACTATTCACTGCTGTATTGTTGATATTCGGCGCCAGCATTTTTTGACCTGTTCTGCTGTATTTTGCTGATTTCTACATTTTTTACTCGGGATTCACATTTTTATATTTTTACTTTAACGTGACCACTCTCGTTGTGCTGTTTTTTCTCAGTTCTAGCATATTTACGAGGGTTGTCATGTAATTTTTCACATGAACCCCATCGTAGACTGCTAGAATCCAGCACAGCGTCCCTGTATTTCCAATTATTTCTTCTGTCACTCATTGTGATTCAGTTTCTATGCTCACCCTTGGCAACATTCCTACGAAACTGTTTTTTTCTAAGTGCTGAAATATCTACAAGAGTTGTCATGTGATTTTTTTAACTTGGACCCCATCGTAGCATTCTCTCGAACTGGAACATGCGCAAAAGTTCAAGATGTCGGGTGACCGAAAATACAAAATTTCGTCCTCCCAGTCTAACCGTTACCGCTCAGATGCTTTAGCGTATCAGGGGCCGGTTTGGCCCTGTTTTCCCTCAATCATTACCACTTGCCCGCTTCAACTTTTGGTGTAGAACGGGCTGGTGCCGTCCCACACGTAATAACTCTCCTGAGACGCCCGCAGGGCGCAGTATCGACGGGGGGCATTTTGCTTTCCATAGATATGTCGACCCATCTAGGTAGCGTTTTCTTGAGTGAGAAACAACTGAGAAACCAAGAAGTTCCACACTAGTAGTTCACCTTCTTTTCTCGAACTGAATATCAAAAAAACTGTGGCTGCACCCCCAGGCAGGAAACACAAAACGGCGGCTGGCTTTGTCTTGCTATCTGATAGTGAGACAGGAATACCACAGAAAAGTGGTGACTAATTTAGAATCACACTCTGGGATTCCTATGCATTTGTCACCGTGTGACAAATGACAAACTAGATTGTGAACCGCAGTGGCAGTATCTCGCTACTGGGGTTGAACTAGCGATCGTTGAAAAAACGGTCATATGTTCTACGATAATACAGCATTGAAATACACCTTTATTCTCACCCACGGAAATAACTTCTCTAAAAACGATGCGAACTAAAAACTGGCCTTGAATGTTCTCGAAAAGTCAGTTGCTATAACCAGTACTTTACATATAGCGATCAAAAATTGAATCTAGCGATATAGTAGTGCTGAGAAAAAGGAAAGGATACTGAAACAATAGGCAGAGAGAAACCAGAACTTTTCTGAACCAGAAATTTCCACGAAAAGCAAAACAAGCGAACAGTACAATCACTTTGATCTTTTTCTTTTTCTGACTGCTGCTAATTTGAGGATCCGCTTCCTAGAGACATTTCATCTCTTTGTTGCTGGTTGTGCGGCAACGTCGGCAGCGGTAACGCGGTCAATGCCACAACCCTACAATAAAAAATTACTAAGAGTTGCACGTACTTCTTTTCGAAAACCATAGGAAATGTCAAATATTTGCCTGCACACTTCCCGCGAAAAAAGGATGCCTTCCTTCCTTTGCCTAGGGTTAGGAAGGAGAAAAAGGAAGCACAGCATCACACGCCACGCTGAAGGGTATCTAGTCTCGACGTGTTTGTTTAACCCATTGCGGTCAAAAGATGCCTATGGTGTCGTTGCTTTCGATGCCGTTTGTCGCGGTTTCATGCTAAGCGATGTGATATGCGTGTTCAGGATATCCTACAACACGTGAACTTAAAATTTCAACGAAATGTGCTGATGGAGGAAGAAATCGTTGAAGGCGCAGTTCAGCGACGAGGGGGAGGGAAAGCATCTCGCACGTTCATTGCTTTGCTGCTTTCAGTTTACATGTTATGGTTACTTTGGTGAAACCTGTGAACTGTAGTGGAGCTGGTCTAAGCTCGTAGAGCCACCACGGTACAAGATGTCAATCCTCGTAAGCTCACTGGCTCTCTACATGAGTCGTCGATAGGAAGTAGCAAAAGTGAAAAATGCCCTCCCCCTCCGTTGCCGCACTGCTCCGTCGTTGAGAAACAGGCTGATTTTGAAAGATTTGGGAAACAGGCTTGATTTCGGAATATTTCGACAGAAAGGGTAAATTGCGCCGCAAATGTCATTAGATGGCCGAAGTTTGATAGGATATCCTTTGCTATGCTAGTAGAAAGGAAATTGACCCCCCCCCCATTAAGAAATCTAAACCAAACTAAACAGATCATACACTTGGAAAACAACTCACACGAGTCTCCTATTGCCATTACATGAACGTCTTTCAGCAGAGCTCTAACAAACTTGGAGTCATATGGAAACCCTGCTGTAGTTGAGCCAGTTGCTTTGCTTTTAAGTGATTTAAGAACAGGTCTGGAATGTCAATATCAAGGCTAATTTCTCACAAAAGGGTGGAAAAGGCACTCACTCTAGACTAGTAACATTCTCTTCTTCTTCAAGTGGAGTATATTCCTGAGATTGAAAGAATGCTGACATTCTGAAATCATTGCCTTCTGTGATGCTAAACAGTAGTCGCAGTGTATTAAGATGCATAAGGAGATATGAGTGCTTTGAACGTACCAGAACCAGAAACAATTGCCAATAAATGACACTTTATTCAAAAAGGTCAACAAAATCATTGAGCATCTAAGGTTTTAATGTCAAAAATTAGTCTCGCTATGGCTGAATCCACATTGTATGGTACAGCAGGAATGGCAATTCGAATGTTTGATGAGATCAGAACATTATTTGATGCAATTCGATGAGCCTGAAAAAGGCATATGAAACCTCGATTGGTAGTGGCCTTGAATGGTCTACAATAAGAACAATTGCGCTGCAGTACGCTCAACTTATAGTCTTGTTTGCCGCGGAGAATGAGGCGTGTCAGCGCGGCTGTGTTTGGTTGGGCCACTCCGCTTTTTTCTCTCGGCGAGTTTTAGACTGTACCACATGGCTCACATCAGTCCTTTTCCGCCGTCTCCTGTTGCCGCCACCCGCTTCAACAGGTGGAGGGGGAACGGGCCGGCAGCGTGCCAAATGCAGTCGCGCTGACACCCCATAATCCGCTGCGAACAGGATTGTATGACTAGAGGTACTTTCCTTTCAGTCTCCTTGATTGCGCGGCTTATCCTACTCTAATGGGCGCAGTTCTTGTTAGTGGAGGCTTTTAGCTGGTTGCTACTGATCATGTGGAGACCTGTAAATTCCTGTACAGCAATGCTGCAGCAGCTTCGTCTGCCTTTGCCAAGAGTCTACAGGTCTCACACAAGGTCAGTCATGCAACAAAGCAGGATTTAGCAAAAGAAACTACGAAAGCGCAACTATCTACCTACCCCTCCCCCGCCCCCCTTATGCCGAACAGCGTTCACAAATGCTTAAAAAGACCCATCATTCATATAATGATATGCGGAGATCAACTGTACACAAATCAACTGTAGCAAACATCGTGAAAGAATCTTACCTCTCTCAGAAAGTCCTCAACAATAAGCAAATCGCTGGAAAAATTGTAACTGATGAAACAGGACCAACCTGTAAACAGATATAACATCTATAAGCCATTTATAAGCCATGCAATGTTTCAGGCCTAGCTTTCCACGCTATTTTGTACCAGAAGGTGCGAATAACGACCACGAGCAAGGATCAAAATTTTTCTTCTTAGGCGGGGGGAGAGAGGGTGGGCGGGACTGGTTTCTCATTCTCCAGTGTTTCTGAATCATTTCACCAAAATAGTTGATGTTTTGACAAAGGGAAAAGCTTCACTCGACCGTGACAAGCAAGTGAAACGTTTGCAGTGTTCTTAAATAGAAAATAAAAAGAGAATAAAACAGAAATAAAGCACGCAGGAGTATAGCCAACACTAAAATACCAAAATCAAAACTAACAATAAAATACTAAAATCAAAACTCGAGTTTTTACTGCATACCTCTAGTGCTTCCCGCCTGGTTTATGGTTAGGTTGTGAAATGGTTACCCTGAAAACGTGAATATACATGAGTTGAGGGCTTCGCTTGAAGAGAACAAGGAAACAAGTGCCGCATAATCCCAAAAACATTTTACGACACGTATACACTTCAAAAAAAACCGACAACGTCACGAGCAATGAATTTGGAAATGGAAGGAGGGCAGTGCGAGAATTTCTTCTGACTGGAAGAAGAAATAAGTAATTAAACAAAGAATACATCATATAAAATATATTTAATAATAAGGGAAGTTTCGTCGCCGATACTCCACGACGAAACCTCCGTTTTGTCTTCCACGCAACAAACATATCGGAAGGATAAGGCTTTATCGTATATTTTCGAAAAGACAATTATATTCAAGTGACGAGATATGACTAATGCTCATGATTGAGGTGACTTCCAAAATAAACACGACAAAACCAAGAATAAACAAAATTGAGAGCTGTCAAGAGCGGTTCGAGAATGTCCAGGAAGATGGGGAGTAAGTGTACAACAGACCCAATAACGCGTATAATTGTATTAGCCAAACAAAAGTCAACCGATGAACAAGACTACTGAAAAAGGCCAGGAGGGGCCTAAGCGACTTGTTCACATTTATTTTCTTGCTGGAAAAACAAAGCCATTAAGCACTTGAAGGAATAGGAGAAGATCACTGAATTAGGACGACTCTGTCAAATTGTTTTGCTGCATGGCGTTCAAATTGTTAAAGGGATCGTCAGCCCTTTAATAATTTGAACGCCACGCAGTAAAACTCGTACGCCCCGCCCACCAGCGCGGTGACCCACTTATTGTCGACGATAGAATCGACCCACACCCACCTCGTGCACTGACCTCAGTCGCTGAAACTCCGAAAGTGATGTGGGTTGGATCCCGGGGAACTGGATGGTGATGACCGATATGGTCCTGCTATGACAGACAAATTAAGAACGGCGCGGTTCGGCTGAGAAAGAGAGCGTACGCTGAGAAGTGAAGGCGCGAGGCGTTTTGCTCTTTCGCACTCCCCTTTATCGTACTGATTGCTTAACAAAAATTGATATTTTTTTCTTTTACAGTTGACCAGTAGTTCTCACGAACATATACTTCCATCACTTGAATGCATCACAAGCCTTCACAATTCTTTACTTGATGGCTCGCACGACAATAGGAAAGTAGTAAAAGTGCAAAAGGCTCTCTCCCCCCCCCCCCCACCTAAGCCGACCTGTGCCTGTTGTGTTGAGCGTTAGCTGTAGTTGGTAGCTCGTTGGCTGCGAGAAGTACAGGGTTGAAATGCTAGCAGTGACTGGATAGTGAGAGAATGGCGAAAAAACGAAGTGAAACGGTCAAAAACCTGCCAAGGAAAGCCTAGGTCTTAATGACTCGAAAAGCAATTTCGGACGAGTTTTCCGTAGGCATCTTGCCAATAACCGCTACGATGGATAAGCTGCACGTATGTACTCATGTATGCATGCAACACCTTTGCCACATCATATCCATCGCTTCTTCATTTTTGCTTCGCAAACGAAGCAATAACAGCATCACGCACGGTCGTCCATTTGTGGGCTGGCGAGCGTGGTGGGCGTTCGGTCGGTATGTTGTAGCTTGATAGGGCCTTGTAAGGGTGTATTCCTTGGAAAAGCCGCTGCGCAGCGCCTGCTCAGAGTCGCGGAATCCTATTCAGCCAGGTGTATTAACCACGCGTCTTAGAGTCGTATTGTTCCAACTGCCTTTATGGCGCATAAATATTGACGAAGTGTCGAAGATTTTCAATAGAGTCATGAGCACTGATTACCCTTTACTGCCCCAATCGTTCGGAATCGAGCCAGTTTTTGAGTGACTTTTTCTCCCTGGACAGATTTGGCACAAATGATGTATCCTAGCGTAGTTTGCTCTCCTTAATATCACATCCGCTCGGCCAGAAAACCTGGAGGCCCGCGCCACGGGCGCCGGTGACATATGGTGTTTTGGAGCCAGGTCGTGTGTCGTGGCAGGGAGTTTTCGAGCCAAGCGGATGAGATCCTCGTGTTCAGAAGGTCAGACTACTCTGAGACGCTAATTTTCAGCCAATTCTGCCCGCAGAGGAAAAAAATGTTCAAAAACTGACCTGATTTTCGTATGGTTGGGGCAGTAAAAATTAATAGTGCCAAGTTTTGGAAGAAGACGCACAAGAGAGGAAGTGCGACACTTGATTCTCCTCCTGCTGCAAAGGAGGTTTGTCAAAATGACAGAACTAATTAAATTTACTTTCTGGGCTCGCAGAAGATGTTCCCAAAAGAGGCCAAATTCGAATCTGTTAGGGAATCATCTCCTGACCTGGCATCTATGAAGCGACTGACCTATTCACTACACCATCGGCAGCTTGAGACTACAATCTCGAATTTAAATACACATAGTACGCTCCCACACATTGACTGTGTGTGCAACTATCAGCTCCTCCCCGCCAGCTATCGAAGTAACGCGGTTTCCCCGCCCTAACATGGTCAGGAATGGAGATACAGGACCGTGAAACACGCTGATTTCTTCCTACTCCGCCCATCGTTTATGCTAACAGCGTTCCGCGCGGCGCGTGTCGCGCGCGGCTCTTTTTTGCCAAGTCCTGTAATTGCGCTTTGGAATACAAGTAAAACGCAATTTCCTGATGCGGATAACATTTTAGGTGCTGCAAAATAAGAACCGAAGATGATGACGAGGGCTAGAACTCAAGAGCAACTGTGCTGCTTCTGCAATATCCCTCAGAGGCCGCGCATTCCCACAGAACATGACAATAAAAACGGCCTAAGCTCCCCCCCCCCTCTCGTTAGTTTGAAGTATTTCCTATGGCTTTGGAACCGAATTCGCGCCGGATCGCAGAAATTTACACCGATTTCCAATTAATTTGCGTTTCCTTAATTTTTTCATTTTGTTTTATTTACATCTACATTCGTTGTTCTTCATTTCTAGCCTTTGTCATCTTCATCACCTTCTATTCGGACTTTGAAGCATGAGCAACACCTCAAATGTTATCCGCATCAGGAAATTGCGTTTTACTTGTATTCCAAAGCGCAATTACAGGACTTGGCAAAGTGCCAAGAGAGCTGCGCGCGACACGCGCCGCGCGAACGCTGTTAGCATAAACGATGGGCGGAGTAGGAAGAAATTAGCGTGTTTCACGGTCCTGTATCTCCATTCCTGCGCATGTTAGGACGGGGAAACCGCTACGCTTCGACAGCTGGGGCTGATAGTCACATACACCTCAATGTGTGTGAGCGTACTATGTGTCTTTGGCTCAAGCTAACACAAAGGAGGATCGACGAATGCTGTGCTGGAGCACTCCCCATCTTAACTCCTAGAGAATGGTTCGGCAAATTCTGAGAGCAGAGTTGGCCACATCAGCCAGGATCATTTGGACCATCCACCTTTTGATGTGACTCATCGGACGATTCCTCGATTTATTTTTGTATCGCATCAGCTACAGTGCAGAAGGAACCACCATTGGGGGTGGGGGAGGATTTATTGCCTGAGACTCCTGCCTTATTGAAAACCAGGCATAGGGCGAATTTATGATGGTCAATAACGTGACGCCGCCCGTTAGAAAAAGGTAATAGTGGACAGCAGCAAGTAAAATTAAGCAAGCGAGCAAAGACAGGTCCTCTGTTATGGTTTTCGTTAGAGAGTCAAGCGAGAATCACACTGATAGTGTGCAGTAGGCAGCGCGGTAAATGTTTTCAGTAACCGCTGAAGAACGTTTATTAACGCGTGACTCTTTTGCGTCATCAGAATGCTCGAAGGTCGTTGAAGTAAACGAGTGAGCTTTATCTGAGGACAAAGAGTGATAACGTAGCGGAGATACTGTGGTCATTTTTCTAGCGGAGCATTGGTAACAGGCACTACTTTAGCACTACTGAGCGCATGGTTAAACCTACAATAGTCTGGTCACTAAAAGGATTTCTGTGCTGGCCCCCAACACTTGGCCCAGTTCCCAGGTTTTGAAACACGGCCCATTTGATCTTTTTTTTCACCTCTCAAATGAGTGTTTTCCAATGTCTGGTGTTTACCACAGGGTAACAACATTCGCCATTCGTTGGAAATAGGACAGATTAGCGGTTGAAAGAGTTTCATTGATAACAGTACCGAACTCATAGTAAAATGTCCTTACATTCTAGCACTCCTTTTGATCAGCTTTCACATATCCGTCTGTTGTGGCTCTTATCATTCCTCAGTGGCGGAGAATTTTAGGCTTTGACTTTCTGCCGCTAGTGGAGAGTTTAGCGGTTAGAATCAATCGCGCTAAAGGATAGAACATCTGGCTCACCGAGCCTTTGCCCATTGGTTCTTGAGCTACGGTGGTCAAATTCAGTAGCAAGCGGAGTGAATATGCGAATAGATGCAGACACTTGTCGAACACTAGAATTATCCTTTATCACCAATGCTCGCTAAACACCTCTTAATTGCTTGCTGGGAGCAGTTCTCCAATGCTACTGCAAGTGCACTGAATTTAGTGGGCTTCTTCTCTGATGTGGCCCCATGGTAACTAATCAGCTGTAATCTGTTTCTGCCCACTCACCAACAATGATACCTTCGCGCTCCCTATCTTACTTCTCGAAACCAATGTGCCGTCGTTGCTGTGGTTGGCGTTATGAATTTGGTGACCCACCTTCTAAGATTCGTGTCTAATCAGCTAGTGTTCCTGCTCGAGCCCTCTATCGCTGTTGCCAAGAAAGCTAGGAATTTCCGAGCAAGCACACATTCTGACAAATCTAGCGGATTACATATAACAGGATTCCTATTCTTTGTGTAGCTTATTCAACGGTTCTAGGCGATCGTTCGGTTTTTTTTCAAGAGAGCCAGTTGAAGCCGGGCTCATATGTAGGATGGGTGAGATCCCGCTGGTATCTAATAAATGAATATTAGACTACATGCAGAAGTTGAAGTGCCGTCTGTAGAGTAATAAATCTTAGCGGCTACGAATTTCGGAAGCCCTTCGTAGTATCTACCAACGCAACGCTAACTGGTGAACTGGAAGAGATGTTTGGCCTTCACTGCAACCCTAACCAATGGAACACAGTACAAGAGAAATTTGATCTTCACTGGATTTACGCTGACAAACTGGTGGTTTTCAATAAGAATCTTCATAACCGATTATGCAGTAACAATTCCAGCCTTGTGAATCGGGCGGATAGCGTCGCTATATAGTCGCCCTTTTGCTTCTGGGATCGCTTCTGTCGCCTTCGCACAGGACACACACCTGTAAAGACAGAATAAAATTGTGACAAGTTGAAATTCGCTGCAGAGATTAAATGGTTGTGTAGTTTGTCGAAAAGCGATCGTCATACCTGAGATGCGACATATCCAGCCCTTGAATTTTCGTACATCAGTGAAGAGGTTACGGTTGGGATATCCTTTTATTATTGGATAGTCTGCAAGTTAAAGAAAATTTTATTCAAATGAAAATATTACCCAGTGGCGCTCAAGTGCCTCAGTCGTTCATGAGCATTTCAAATTTCCGATTTTCCCGTGCTTTTCTTCATGTCGGATGTGGATACTCTTCCAGTTAAATGCTGGGGATCGGAACGCTCAGTTGTTCTTCTGTGGGTTCTGATCAAAGTGTTCGTCTCACGTTCACACAGACGTGAGAATTTGGTACAGACATGACAGAGGGATGGTCTGTTGAAGATGTCTCGATCGTGGATACAGTTCTTGCTCTCACGAAACCAGCAGGTGCAGTGATGCACCCCTGATGTCAGCGCGCGCAACGTAGGTGGCGTGAACTCACTAGCTCACGACAGAATCCCCCGTTCTGCTCACTATCGCGTTGTGTGTTCGGAACTAGTTCTGCCCTGCGAAACTTCTGTTCGCGACAGTAAAATATTTGGGTGGTTTTCCGGTGCTGCAATGCGGTGCTCAAGACAGACTACCAATGGGAAATCCCTATACCTTCGGCAAGCACCTTGGTCTGCAGTGACAAAGGTTGTACCACTCTGGTGGCATAAGAACCACTAACGACCGTGCTCATGCCGTCGTTCCTCACCTGGTCCAACCTACCTTCATTGAACTCACCCACCGTTTTTCCTAGCGATAGTAATAGGAGACCCGTTGAATAGCGTAGAGAAGGACATTGTTGCCAAGTGATGTGCAGCAGTTTCGCAACTGCATGCTTTGACGACGGTCGATACTAGGAAGACATCTTCCTCTCGCTACCCTCCTGCTTCAGTTTTGAGCACTTTCGAGTGACAAAAGGGTCTCTCTACAAGTGTGTC
>MU931978.1:0-10221 GCA_036418165.1 Cooperia oncophora | reverse complement strand
GCCTAATGGGGAACTCGTCCGAAATTGCTTTTTTGAGTCATTAAGAACGAAGGCTTTTCTTCGCAGGTTTTTGACCGTTTCACTTCGTTTTTCGCCATTCCCCCACTATATAGCACCCTGCTAGCATTTTAGACCGAGTACCGGATTATCGTGTCATATGCCTTTAATATGTGTTGACTTAGTTGATTCCTCATGGACTATCTCTCTGAAATTTCAAGTCAGTCGACGTGAGGAGGTATCCAGTACAAAATGCTCAATGACTAATTCAGGTGAGAAAAAAATTACAGAACCAACGGAAATTTAGGAGTCCCAAAAAATCTTAACATTCTTTCGAAACTCGTATCAGATATTTTTGCAGCTATTTCAAAATCCAGTTATGCGGTCTATGCGAAGCGTGTTAAGTAGTCAACTCATAGCTGCTTTACTGTCAAAACGATGGATGGAATTCATCATTTTCGTCGCACTTCACTATATTAGTACGGCGGTGGAATGGCCCGATAGCTTTCCCTTAAGTGACTTCTACTTGAACGGCAAACATTGTCCAGGTCGTCCAGGAAAGCCGGGAACAAGTTGCCGATGAAGGTAATATTGTTGATCGAAATTGCTTTTCCTTGAAATAAACTTGACTCTAAAAGAGTCCGAAAATGTCACGAACTTTCGAGAGACTCTAATAGCAGTAGGAAGTTCTACGTGAAAAAGGCAACACCGAAATGTATATGCCTCCATTAACCTTCTCTCGACCAGTTTACAATCCTTAAAAAAAGAAGTAGTCTTGCAAATCACAAGCAGCTGCGCCAGGAGCAGCTTGTACAATTGGGCAGGGTTCTTCATATTGCACGTAGCGACGAATCATTAATCAGAGGATTGCATGTTCTCTACGGAGCAGTCTCGGCTTTCAGTCATTCTTGAGTTCTGTAGAATTAAAGGAAAAACCCGCGACCATTTGTCATTCGCAATAGTGAGCTAGGAGTTCACATATAGACGGTGCTGAGTAACTCGATAGAGCAGAAAAATGCCACCCGCCCTATACAGAAGCCCACTTCGACTCAGTTGCGCATGCCAATGAACTCCATCCTCCACAGCTATTACGCCCTCATCTGCGACAGCTGATCCCCGATAAGACTCAACGACCGTGCAAGGTGAAATCTTAATGGCTTTTTTCACCGCAGCTGTTCTTTCATCTGAAAGGCGGGCCCTGAACGCGAAGGGGTGGAGCGCGGACGTCACTGGATAAAATAGAGGCGTCACTAAACTCTACATTGGCTTATGCCCTCTCCTTGCATTTTTTTGCCGTGAAATCAGTATTTCTTGTCCGGGCCGCCCTTTTCTCCCAACGCATTTCCTTCAAATATCATACAGGGGGGCCAAAAAAAAAAGTCAGCTTTCTGTTCGAGCACATATAACTAAGTTTCGCAGCCCAGAGAGGGGAGTGGATATGGTTACATAGTTGGAAGATACCCATAGTATATTCCTCTATTTAAGCTGGCAGCAGTGCTGCAGCCTATGCCTCCACTGTACGCCAGAATATGAAGTCATCTAAGTTCGACGGCGCTGACTGGATGAACACCTTTTGTAATTCAGGGTCCACTCAAACGCTGCGAACTTCTTGAATGAAGTCATCCACAGATGGTACCAGATAGGTCAGTCTCTGATCTGTCTAAAGAGCTCCGCACACTTTTTTATATTTCGCACAGCCCTACCGGCAACCGTCGCTTACTGGTCTTTAGGACTCATCTTCACCCCATTCACCAAGGGCGGCGTTTCATGGTGGACAGGCCGTAATTGAAGGGGAAGACCGATATTTTCTGTAGACCCCGACTGAAGGTGAGCGCTGGCGGTTACATCAAGTAACTCGAGAAGGATATCCTCCCTACATGTGGTCGCCCGTACCTTCTGAGCGACTGTGCTGTGCCTACAGGTTTGGTGCATCACATGGAAATCGAAGGGTTGTCTGGAAAAACTCACTTCCATACTTCTATGAAGGCGTTTCGTATCCTGCAATTCAAGTATTGTTAATATATTGAAATATGTCCCGCTGACCTAAGACCCATTCTTCGAATTACCTAATTGGGCGGACCTCCCAACCAGAATCTGGGTGCGTGTAAGGGCGGGGGAGAAACGCATGGATCTCGCCTCAACTCCGGTACCACTCACTTTTCGCGCGGCCGAAGTGGGCTCGATGAACGACTCTCCAGAAGCGCTGTGGCGGAGCATCTACTATAGATATTTGATAGTGCTCTGTTGATATGAGTAGTAAATGTCCGGTAAAAATTCAAGACACAGTGTAACATATTATAGCGCCTGAAAGTCAGTGAGGCCAAAATTGACTTTTTTTTTTGCGCCTCCCCTGTCATACTATGCGACCGTGCTTCAATGGTACGTTGACGGTGATCGACAATATACTTCACTCATTCGACTAGCGTCTCCGAAGATGAGAGTGCTACGGTGACTGGGTGACTGTTACACACAACCGGCTATCCGCGGAAAGAAATGCCCGAGAAGGCGCAGTTCGGCGACGGGGAGGGGGGGGGTGCATTTTGCACATTCGTTGCTTCACTAGTTTGGTTTACAAGTCTTACTCCGGTGAAACCTGTCAATTCGAAAAGAGGCTGTGTGGATGGGGACACGTCGATGGGAAGCAGGAGAAGTGCAAAATTCCCCACCCCCTTCCTCCGTCGCCAGACTGCCCCGTAAGAAGTACCAGGGTTCGGGCGATTGACAATTCTGCTCCTATTTTATCGTCATACTCGAAGACCCCTGAATGTCTTATCGAAATCAATTGAAAGGCACCCACTCAACACTGCCAAGGATTCAGAATTTCCAAAACCAAATTCAAAATTTCGAAATTTCAGAATTCAGAAAAAAAAGATCAGACCGAACGGCGATCGCTATACAAACAGGTAGATACAATTATGGTGTTATGCGATGTATGGACCGGCACTATTGGTTGCTAGTTGATTGAAAATTGGTAAAAACAATTACCAACGCTGTTTGGCTCGGGGGGAGGGGGTGGGAGGAGGAGAGGGACATCTCGCACAGTTCCTTTTCCAAGTTCGTGATAACTAGTTCGGGGGTGAAACCTGTAAACTCTTGTGAAACTTTGGAATAGTACAAGCGAGCCGCTTTTTTTTTACAAAGGTTTGCAGGTCTTTACAATGTGACCTGTACAGGCTTCACTGAGCACAGCGTGGTGCCCACACCAAGCCGAACTGCGTCCAGCTACTCCTCAACTTTCAGCTTGGGCAAAAAAACACCACGAAGAAGTTGCCTCTTCAAAGCCCGTAATGATCAGAAACAATAGCAAAGGGCTCTCAAACTATTGAAAATCTCATGAGAGGGCTTCTCAATGAAAAACTAACTCACCATCAACTTCAAGGTGAACCCTCAGCTCACAAAGCTAGTGATTTCCATGTGAGAAATTGCAGTAGTGTCTGAAAAAGGAGAAATTACTGAAATATTGGAAGAGCGGTTTCAAACGACAAAACGAACGATCAACGGTACACAAAGGCGAACGAGAAGAAGGAAAGGAACGAGAAGAACGAGAAGGAAGGGTGGTAGAACAAAGCAGACTTGAACAATAGGAAGGAAGAGTGAAAAGAGAAAGAAAATGAAAATAAATGGATCAGTCTGCAGCTAAAATCGTGTGTAGCAGTGATCTTGAGCTTGAGATGCCTGAAATGCGACCTTGAGGGCGTTTTGGGGTCCATTCGGAGGAGGCATTTGATCGGGAAAAAATGGTGCCATCTAATATCGTGCTAAAGAGAAATAGTATGTCCTACGCTAATTGTCATGGAACTCCAGGGAACCAAAGTAGGGCATCGTACTCTATCCGTGTCCGAGGCAGATTGGGTCTGTGGATCAGAGGTCAAAGAGACCTCGACGACGTCCCGGGAGTTGGGATGTCAGAGTAAGCTTCTGACAATGAGACTAATGAATAGTGCTAGACAACAGCCAAAAGGCAATAAAACATGTGACGCTTTATTATCAGTTTGCATGGAGATATTGGCAGGTTTTCTGGGCTCATTCTGGTTGCAGACCTGGTCAAAGAGCACCAGGAGGAAATATACTGCGTCGGTATTCCAGGAAATTCTTGTGATGAGCTCATCATTGCAGCATTTTGCATGGCAGGTAAACCAGGCAGGGTCACAAACAGCGGGAGGGGGGGGAGCAAAAAAAAAAGACACTCTTTCTTTTCACTTTTCCTGTCTTTACACTTACAACTTCATGCTTTTTTCTAGGGATGAGTGTGAGCGCCGTGACCAGATGATATAACAGTTTTAAATTGCTGACGCTCGCCTTATCAGCCTTCGTCAGAGCCTGGAAAAGTCAAAAATCAGAGTGAAATACCTCGGAAGCATGAGTTTCATCCCCCCCCGCGATAAGCTAGTCCCAGCCATGAAGGATCCAGAAACTTATCATAGATCACGAACGACAAACGAATACACTTGAGTAGGGTTTTTGCTTGGACTCGAGCGCAGGCCGAAACTGACTCCCGCGCTAGGTGAGTTCAGCTTGACCTGGCGCCTACTCGAAGCCCGATGGCAATAAAAGCACAAGGTCAGCAACGGGGCGAGCCGTTTCGTCCTTTCTGTTCATTTTGGGATTTCTAGCGCTTATCCAAAACGCTTCCAAAGTTTTGCGCGCCGAAGTCTGTGGTTCTCGCATCAAAATCCTAACCGTCACCTCAAACTCCGCGCCTCCATGGCGCTGAACCCGATGACTGCCCAGGGGTTCTTGGCCTAGATCGCCTTAGACACGCATAGAGGTGTCTCCTTACTCCTTGACGCACAGGTCTTCCAGGTCCCGATATACTAATCCCCAACTCAATGCATGAATCAGGTAGATCAGATCATAAAAATTCTCTATGTTTGGATAAGCGCTAGAAATCCCAAAATGAACAGAAAGGACGAATGCCTGGCCATCACAAACGAGCTCGCCCCGTTTGCTGACCTGTGTGGGTTTTTATTGCCCATCGGGCCTCCGCAGTCGGAGGGGCCAGGTCAGCTGAAGCCACACACGGGAGTCAGTTAGGCGGTGGTCTCAAGCTAAAACCGGCCGTACATTCAAGGTGAGTCGTTCTGTGGTTGTGATCATGATAGATTTCTGGATCTTTCTGGTCTGGGAACTACTTTATTGGTTTGGAAATGATGTCCGAGGGTAGTTTCACTCTGATTTTTGACTTTTTCCAGGCTCTGACGAAGGCGATAAGGCCGAAACGTTAGCCAATAAAACTGTTATATCATCTTGGTCACGGCTACAGCAATACCCTAGAAAGAACTACAAAGTATGCCAAGATTCATCGAGGGTCGAACCTGGACACTATGCTTTTTATTCTGCATCGACAGGACATTTCCACCACGATATTTCATAGCATATGTACACAAAATCGCGATACTGCCGAAGCCTTCTAAAAACGCAAACCAGTCAGAGATTTGCCACGCGCCGTTATTCGGTGCCTGATTTAGAGAGGTGTGATTTTCCTGGCACCGTAGATTCTGTTAAGCTTCCGCTCGCAGCCGCGCTGATCGAGGAGTTTTAGGTCAGATACACTCGGATATTCCTCTTCTTCAGACTCGAATCCCGCGATATCGAAGTTGAGAGATTTTTTTCGAAAAACGATCTTTCGAATTACCGTGAGAGCACCATCCTGTAGCAGTACGAAGTTTCCGATGTTGTAGGCGACGACATGAAGGCAGGATATTCTCCTCGAGTTGTCGATGTAACCGTCAGCGTTCACTTTCAGTCCGGGGTCCACGAAGAAAATATCGGTCTTCCCATTCCAGGAACTTCCGGTCCATACCATCAACCCGCGCCTTGGCGACTGCAGTGAAGATGATGTCCTAGACCGTAGCGACGTTGTCGGAGCTGCTCGATGTTGGAGGTCTTCCAGATCAAGAGTGCTGGTCTCCAGGTAGCTGTCCATGGGTGATACAAGAAGTTTCGCAGCTGTTTGGGGGGTACCTAAATTCCGTAGGCCTTTACAGCTCGGCTGCAATTATAGATGGCTTCATATTTTGGTGTACATGAAGGTGATGGACGAGAGCCTGCTCCTGCTTATCGAGGAACATCTTGGGTATCTTTCGCCCTGCTCGTATCCACGTCTTCTCTCTGGGCTGCGTATTCTTTACTGATATGTGCCTCGGGCGAAGTGTCGTTTTTTGCTCCCTCCCCCCCCCCCCCAACCTCTGTAAAGGGTCAGGAAATCAATGTACTACAAGCTAAGTGCAGCCTTCTAGTCTAACTGAGCAGAACAAGCAGCGCATAAGATGGTGTTACGAATATGCCTTTGAGGGTCCCTGCGGATCAGAATTTAGGTTCGATACGAAGCGCATTCTACTGCGGTGATACAATCGAGGTTTCCCCCTATAGCCTCTAAAAGTACAGTCGTTGACGCTACATTGTCCCGACCTCTGGAATTTGAATGTGCCGCTGTCCTGAGATCGCCCGAGCAGCGCAACAGCAAAAGGGGCTGCGAATACCGCCTGTACGGCCTGGACATATCATATCAAGGAGGGAAGTTTTTGGCCCGCGCTCAGTTCCGTGCCATTTTTTCGTGCAGTAGTGCACGGGAGCGGGGCTGAAGTGTCGAGCTGTACCCTGAAGTGTCGAGCTGTACCCGAGTGCCGTGTCCATTGTCCAGGGCATGGAGAAAAGCTCAGCAGCTTGTTGTATAGATATGTTCAAATCATTCCAGTTTTTTTCAATGCAATATCTTTTTTCAATTTCTTTTTTTCCAATTTTTTTTCTGTGGCTCATTTTCATTCAATTTTGCTGCACGATTTGATTCTAATGTTTGTTCTCGTGCACTATAAACAGTTTTACTGCAACGTGCGATTTTTCTAGACCTACCGCAGCCTTGCATATTGAAAATCAGAGTGAATTCTTTTAGGAATTTGAGGGATCCACTCTGTTTCTCAATATCTTCTCCCTCTCTCGGCCTCTGCTGAAGGAAGCCCAAAGAGGGCATAAGTCCAAACATAGCAGACCAAATCGAAATATTGACGACCAGACTCAAAAGTGGTCTTTCAGGATGAATAAGGTAGGGAAGACTCTGACAGGAGCAATCTTGCTGGGAGGGCGTTATTGCCAAGAACCTGGTTCAAGGATCAAACACGGTCAAGCAACAGCCGTAAGGCACGATAATTTGGTACTCTGTCTAAAATGCTAGAAGGGTGTTATAGTTGGAAAATGGTGAAATAACGGAATGAAACTGTGAAAAACCTGCAAATAAAAGCCTTCACCTTAAAGGCAGTTACCACGATAATAATATGGTATTCGCAAATACACGGTACACACACGCACATATAAAGCAAATTGCCAAAAACAAGTAAAACGTCAAAACTGGCGAATAGTTCTTTCTCTGCAAAGCAGTTTGGACAAACGTTTCCACGTAAGCAGCGGCCCAACACAGACCACCCCGCCAATAACCGCTACGTAGGTATAATACATGTAGGTTACTCATTATCCATGCAGCACCAAGACAATAATTTAATACCAATTTCTGTCGCTCACATTTTAAATCTATAAGGAATGAGAATGATGAGCATACAAAAAAAAAGTTTTTTGCGAGATATACCATTTGTGGCGGGCCAGGAGTGTGGCGTTCGATCGTTGTGTCTTGATAGGGCCTTATAAGGGTATTTTCCTTGGGAAAGGCGCTATGCAGCGCCTGCTCAGGGCGCGGAATTCCGTCCTGCCAGGCGTATTGATCCTACTCGTCTTAGGGATTTATCGTGCCAACTGCCTTTAATGACTCAAGAAGCAATTTCGGACGAGTTTCCCCGTAGGCATCTTGCCAATAACCGCTACGGTAGATACGGCTGCATGTATGTACTCATATATCCATGCAGCACCGCAGCCGCTTCATATCAATCCCTTCGCTTCATATTTTACTTCGCAAATGAAGCAATACGAGCATCAGGTACGGTCGTCCATTTGTGGGCGGGCGGGCGCGGTGGGCGTCCGAGTGGTATGTTGCAGCTTGATAGGGCCTATAAGGGTACCTTCCTTAAAAAAGGATCTACCCAGCTTCTGCGCAGGGCGCGAACTGGTCCTGCCACGCATATTACTCCTACTTACGGGTCTTATCGTGCCAACTGGCTTTAGTTCTCAACTAAACCGGTAGCTTTAGAAGACGAGCGCATCCCGACTGAAGAACCAAAGACAAGTTGATGAATTCTCAGGAGAAGTGGGAATCGCGAATTCAAGAAAGGTCCTTTAACACAAGACGGTCCACCGTTCTGGGGGATTACCGCATCATTTTTGTCACTTTTAACATCTTAACCAGTAACTTTCTGCGGTTTTTGCATTTTCGTTCGGGATATATGAAGTCAGGGTAAAAAACGTGTCCTGATAACTTTAGAACTTGAAGTACATAGCTGGCAATTAAAGCATATGCATCACACTGCAGAGAAAATGTATGACGTACCGTGTGTGTCATTCGGTAGGAACGTGTAAAAAGAGTAATCGAAGCCATATAAGAAAAGTGGAGCAGATTACAAAAAATCGAGGACTGAGCTTAAGAGGCAAAAGTTATAACATACGGACTTGTGCTAGGGGCTATAGTCCCGAAATGCTCCATGTTTCTGGCGTACCCCCCCCCCCTCCGCTGTAAAATCCTGGTAACGAAATAAACGCACAGGAAACCATAGAGACGCCACGCTGAGGCTCTCCTTTTTGGGGTGAGAGAATGGGAAGAACAACATGTTGACAGAAACCAACGCACTCAACAGTGGCGTTTATTTCTGGCCGTAATCGCTACCAGTAGGCGGAGTCACTAAAGCAGATGGTTGCCTGCACGCCCTTATCGGAGCATTTTTCAGCCGCCAAGTTCAACCTGTGCGGATGTGACCACATTGTCTGAGGAGATGTTTCATCGGGCAATCACGATTAGGGCAAAGAATAAAGACTGAAAAAAGAGGGGAAAAGTACAATATTCATTTATACTCATAAAAAAATTATTTTCGAAAAAAATTACAACAGATATTTAATGGAAAAATGCGTCTCGCGTATGGGACAGGATAGGTCAGTCGCGATTCCAGGCTGTCCCACTGTGGAAATTGTGTGGCCCAAAAGAGTGCTCGAAAAGGTGCTAGGTGAAGTTAGTGACCACTCTTGAGCCTTCGAACAACCTTTTAGGATTGTCCTAAGGGGTCGTTCAATCCAGGACGTGGGTGACCAGCGAGGGCCAGCTGCACCTAGCGCTTTTCAGTCTCTTCACAAAAGCCTTTTACCAATCCACCAGTTATCTGGTAAGGATGACGGTGGGTGGAAAGGTTGGCGGGGTTACCTAGACAAGACATGAAGTAGGTAAGCCAAGGAAAACTTCTTGGATTTCACAACATTCCCGAGAATGTGACGTAACGTTGTCAGGAGGCAGTACCTCATCCTGAGTTGTTTTTATTTTTCACGGGAACGGAAGTTGCGCTAGGTATTTTTGCAAACTTCCGCCAAATCCATTCCGCTTCGTTTCATTTGGTTTTTGCAAACAAAATTCGATATGTAATGAATGTTATGTGGGGCATAACTATCTGATAAATTGTTGTAAAAATTTTAACCTAAATTTTCAGGTTAGTTCGATTTGGTGGGGTCATTTCGCCAGTCCCCATAGACCACCGCCGATGTTTTCACAGGAATTTGCAAGGCTATGTGGAAGGCTGCAAATTCCTGGAAAGCCATGCAACGGTATGAGCTTTTTTTTATTTGGCAACATCATTTCTATGTCTATAAGGTTTTCTTTGGTAAGACATGTAATTTGACAAACTAATTAAAGAAACTAATAAAAGAAATAATCCGGGTGCAAAATCCCCTCCTAAGCCGATCAGTGCCAAATTTTCAGAGAAAACAACATCATGCTAAGAAATCAGCCACGGTCGCTGCTGCCATTTGTCGGAAAACAAGATTATTCGTGAAATCGAATTTCGGCAAGTGGAACTTTCCCATCTCACTTTCGAGACATGTTCCGCCAACAAAGTACTCATCCCGCAGATGACTGCTTAGGGGTAAAAACCACAGGCATTTCCGTTGAGGAAAAGTATGGTGAATAGGACAGAACAGCCCACCGCAGCTGGAATTGTCCTGGAACTCATGAACTTTTCCTGCTTTCCTCGTAGATATTCCGCGAATTCGATCCAGTTGAGCGAGTGGTAGGGCGGGTGGTAGTTTGTGGGGGGGGGGTCACAATTGAAGGTTCAACCAGTAGACAGAAGTTGACAGTTGACC
>MU931977.1:0-13189 GCA_036418165.1 Cooperia oncophora | reverse complement strand
CACCGGACTTCATGTAGACCCCGTCATCGTAGACACTCATTACTGTTTTCGGTCCTTAATTGCATGTTGTCGCCATCTACTGCCTGAAACCATCGTCCTTTGCGGGCGGGACGTCGCACGCGACGCCCAGCAGCGCGGCAAATTACGATCCTCTTGTCACATACCCCTCTGCGGGTGCTCACTGAAAATGCTGCGCCGCGCTTAGATCGACACCTATACTTTCTTAGTCCCTCAAAACGTCGACTCAAAGGAACGCACTATTAGGCCTTATTTAGAGCCAGCGCGGAGCAAGAGAGTGGAGACAGAAGGAACTGGGAGAATTAGCGA
The DNA here is from genome assembly GCA_036418165.1 of Cooperia oncophora. Taxonomy (NCBI): domain Eukaryota; kingdom Metazoa; phylum Nematoda; class Chromadorea; order Rhabditida; family Trichostrongylidae; genus Cooperia; species Cooperia oncophora. Next base: position 12,862 of record MU931977.1, on the reverse strand, counting down.
AAAGTACCTCAATTCCTTGAGAGGAGAGAATCAATTTCGACAATTCGTCACTTGGATCTCGTATCGTGTAATGCTCCGTGAACTAGATGTTTATCCTAATCCAGCCCGTCCGGCGCACAACACTAGGAATAAAAAAAGAAGGAAGAGGGCTATTGTTAAAGTGATCGGCTGCCTTATTTTCGGATACTCCTCTTTCTTCTCAACGCCTGGCTGAAGCAGCACTGCCCACAGCAGCAGATATAGGCTTTCTTCATACCACCTCGTGGTATCAGCACCATAGAACCAAGAAGCAACTCATGAGTCATGATAATAAAGAAATTCAAGGGTACCAGACACACACGAGCATGGCAGGTGAAGTTGGCTACAGTTGCTCGCTATGGACGAATTCACTCTATTTCTTATGGTATAAAGCGCATGTAACGCGACATCATGCGTGGGACGTTGGCAGATACAGCAACTGATTCCCTGTCTTTTTTTCCATGTTTTAGGCTTTCATTTGGTTTTCAAACTTGGTGATGTATATAGTTCTTGTATTTCTTCTAGCCTTTCCAAGATTGAGCAACTTTATTGAAGGCCTACGTTTCGGCGTCTTCGCCTTCGTCAGAGCCTGAAATGGTCAAAAAACATTTCGAGACCTGCTCGCTCAAACATTTCAACAATACTCAAGACGATTTCCACATACCAGTAAATCACCCAACGGTATCGATACCCGGCAAAGGACCACAAATGTAATGGCAAGAAGAGTCGTGTGTATACTCGCGTGAGCTCGCAGCCTTTCTCGACCTCTGTAAGTTTTGACCTACCGAGAGGTCGAGGGAGGTTACCAGTAAGTTCTTACTCCACGCTTGAGCCTCTAACAGGGGGGCGTGGTCGTCCCTGCGTCCAAGATCAAGGTAAGCCAGCGTTCCGCCCTAGATCGATACCGTTGGGTGATTTACTGGTATGTGGAAATCGTCTTGAGTATTGTTGAAATGTTTGAGCGAGCAGGTCTCGAAATGTTTTTTGACCATTTCAGGCTCTGACGAAGGCGAAGACGCCGAAACGTAGGCCTTCAATAAAAGTTGCTCAATCTTGGAAAGGCTAGAAGAAATACAAGAACTATATACATCATGCCAAGATTGCAAGAAAGTCGAACATGGACTTTCTGTTGTGTTATTGTTGGAAAACGATCATCAGTAGGATAAGAACAAACGAAAAATCCGCAAATTTCAAGTGGGGGAGGGGCATTTGCGACTTTTTAAGCGAAGGTGCGCCCTACACACTCCATGCCCTGCAGACGTAAGGGCATTGGTTGCCATACTTCATTTGGAGCGGCCGACATACATCGTTCGACTTTTTGGGCAGGGTCCTGTTGCGAAAGCTAGCCTGTAACGCTAGGCGTGATAGGCACTGCGAGGGCACATACAAAACACATCGATTGCGCGTCTCTCACTCGCCCTTAGTCTCTACAATGCACATCGCTTCTGCGTCTCCGACGGCCACATAGTCTCTACAATGCACATCGCTTCTGCGTCTCCGACGGCCACATGGTCTCTACAATACACGTCGATTCCGCGTCTCTCACGGCCACATAGTCTCTACTCCCTGCCGCTGCAAGCGCTAGCAAAACGCTGGTGCCGCTGGAGAAACGCTCGAGAAACGCTGGTGAAGCTAGATCGATAGCTATGCTTCCCGTGCCCTCGCTACGCCAGCGTGCGCTAGCGTGCCGCTGGTGAAGCTAGATCGATATGCATCCTCTCTTCGGCACTGCCTGGCGTACGCTGGAAGCGCTACGCTACGCTGCCGCAAAGTATAAAACGGCAGGTCTATTCGGCTGAATAAGCTGGAGTGAGGAGACGACAACGGCATAAAGTGCGGACGAGAGGGTGCAGAGAAAAAGATAGGATCGAGAGCTCAAGGGTGTACTGTCCTCATCATTACGGACTGTCGGGGCGTGTCAGCCAGTAGGAGTGCGCACACTGTTGAAGCCGTTCTCAGCCTTTTTGTTGAAACGCGTATGCGACAAAAAGTGGTAGAAAACGAGTAATACGAAGGATATAATACAGTAATGTCACTTGCCCGCTTCAACAATTGGTGCAGAACGACTTCGGTACCGCGCCAAACGCAGCCGCACTGACACGCCCCGACAGTCCGTAATGATGAGGATTATATATTCTTCGGCGCGATCATTCTGTCACTGACGTGCCGAAACATGTTAAGGCTAACCGTCTTCCGGCTAGGGCAACTCGTCCAATATTTTAATTGACACTTCCTTAATAATAAGTAATCATTGGGAACCTGGCTGGGAACCCTTAGCACCCGAGCCAACTTTCACAGCCTTATCTAGGCCATCAATTGCGAAAACCTAACAGATCGCCGATTCGGACGAGTTACCCACATTGGTAGACCCCACCATTACCTGCCAAAACACGTACACGGCAATGTGATCGCGCCAAACGACCGAATCAGCTCAAGTTGTCCGTAGACCCATCTGAACATGGCGTAACATGCATTTTTCGTAGAATATTCATATCTTAGACATTTATCATCCACGCTGGTGTTGGACAAAGGCATGAATGCAATTGTCCCATAGCGAGAATATCCTACCACAAGCGTGGCTTGCTCCGCTTCCACATGAAGTACGCAGACACGCCCACCTCAGCTCCGCGATATGAAGGGTACATGGGTGCGCCTCAACCTCTGGAAATAGGATAATTTGTATCTATTCTCCCAAGCCTGTAATCCACCGATTCTTCCGAGATGCACGTAAGGTGAGACTCGTGGTAAGTAAGCAGATGTATCTGGTCCTTCTCGTCACTGTCGCGATGCTTCAAATTCGAGTATTTCTCATTGCGGATTTTTTTTCACAAATTCCTCATACCGCGTTGATATCCAGCGAGTCTGGAAACAGATCGCGGAACTGAATCGCATTCGACTCTACGATTCTCCATTTTCGCAAGTTATGCACGCGGCCTTGGGCGTTGGCAGCCTTGCATCTTTTGTCCTCCGATTGCTTCTTTTGCCGCGTCTCTGCAATCTTCCCTGTTCTGACACTATCGAAGCATCTGCCTTTCACCTTCACAAAGTGCCTACATGATCAAGCATTTTTGCACATTTATTAGGACTTCAATCTCAACCGGTATATCAAAATACAGAATCTGGAACAGAAGAAAAAAAATCGCTAGTGAAAGATGAGGGTATGGAACAGTCCTCCCCGCGGTCACGTACGAACAGACTATATGAGGTAATTCTATGGTCGGATAGTTAAGGCAATTATTACTGAGATCTAAATCCAGAAATTGAATGCAATGAATCTGTGCAGACGATGTGATAACATTCACCTCGTAGAAAATGTCAATTTCGAATAATGTATAAACAGATTGGTACAATCAGTGATTAGAAACAGGCTAAGAACTCCCTCACAAATTGTACAACACAATCCTACCAAGTCAGGACGGTCTTACCGTGATTATGCAGGGTGGATACTCTTTCGTACGCTGCTGGTAGCTCACTGAACGGTTGCACACGTTCCACTACCGGCACAATCTTAATTGAAATGTTTTCACTCGAAGCTATGTTTCATTCTTTTCTTCATTTTTCGATTCATTTTCATTTTAGAGTTCACAGAGTAAACGGCCACCTTTCCCTCTTCAGCAAATCTTGACAGCTGCTGCATACACTCTTGGTTAGGCGCAAAGAACGCATAGGAGAACCATCGTCCACGTAGAGCACTCTGAAACAAGTAAAAGAAGTCGAATGGAGAATATTATGTGATATGGAAAGTATGGGAAAGAATGACACAAGTTCAGCGTTCAAGTTAAAACAAGTGCTTTCCGAGCAAAACTGAAACAGAATATTTTGATCGCGCATACCTCATAACTTCTACAAAAGTATTTCACAGCAGTTGTTCCTAGACCCTGTAGAATACCATGCCGATCGGTTTCTCTCAGTAATGGGCTGACCACAGAAACATGAACGCTGTTTTTCCAAACACTCATAATCTGAAAGGAAACGTTCAAAAGTCATATTTCGTACAATACCTTTGAATCATCCAATCGACTTTACTCGATATTATCCTGAGGAAATTGTGCTAATGTGAAGAATCTCACCTTGCACGACGTAGCCCATTCTTCATTAGCGGACTTCGCGCCTTAGAAGTTCCGCCAGAGGCCCCCATGAAAGTCGTCTCCACCTGCATATACCATTTCCGCCCCTTTCATTTTCGCAATATTATGTGGATGCAGGCCGTTCGTCTTCGTCATTTTTTGTCTGTTTCTAGTCTGCACGCTTAGTGCCTCTCCGCCTTATTTATGCAATGCTTGAAACTAAAGTCAGGGTCTTAGTTGGGACGTTTCCATTCCTTTCCCTTCCTTTTCTTTCTTCAGTGGAACTCAGATACCACCTGCCCTCCCAGGGCACATCATTAGGTGGGGTTTTTGTCGAGTCCGTACGACCTCCCTCTTTTTTTAGGGGTTGCTACGACCCACCCTGGTTCCCTGCTCATCCAGCTGTCAAGATGGGGGGCGGGACGTAAGTAGCACATATGAAAAGTAGAAACCCTCTCTACCATTTCTTAGATTTTCTCCTACTTCCTACCACTTTTTCTGGAATTCCCACAAATTTTCCTAGTTTTCCCGAAAGTTTTGCTGTCGAGCGGGAGGGGAGGGGGTGGGGCGGGGGGAGGGGCCAGGGGAAGAGTATTATAAGTAGGCATGAAAAAGCAGAATAACAGCGAAGTGTCAGCAACCATCTCCCAGAAAAGGAAATACGACCGCTCTCTCCTCCAGCAAAGCGAGCTAGTCCCCGACCCACCCTTACAACGTCCTGAAACAAGGAAAAAACTCAAGCCATGCAAAAAATTAAGGCCGCACATCACGACCCCTCCCTTGTTGGGGATATCCAGCTAAACGAGATGCCCTGTGCCCCCTATTCTAAACCGTGTCTACGGTTCCCAGCAGTGGACGCCTCACTACTAATTGTTAGGCTGCGTTTATACTTTGCGGCAGCGTAGCGTAGCGCTTCCAGCGTACGCCAGCGGCAGTGCCGGGGAGAGGATGCATATCGATCTAGCGTTCCCAGCGTCACCAGCGTCACGCTAGCGTACGCCAGCGTTTCTCCAGCGTTTTGCTAGCGTTTGCAGCGGCAGGGGAGTAGAGACTATGGGAGAGCTGGAGGGTACAAAACACATCGATTGCGCGTCTCTCACTCACTCCCTTAGTCTCTACAATACACATCGCTTCTGCGTCTCCGACGGCCACATAGTCTCTACTATACACATCGATTGCGCGTCTCTCACTCGCCCTTAGTCTCTACAATACACATCGCTTCTGCGTCTCCGACGGCCACATAGTCTCTACAATACACGTCGATTCCGCGTCTCTCACGGCCACATAGTCTCTACTCCCTGCCGCTGGCAAGCTTTTCTAGTAAAACGTGGTGCTGGGGACGCTGAGCAAACGCTCGAGAAACGCTGGTGAAGCTAGATCAATATGCATCCTCTCTTCGGCACTGCCGCTGGCGTACGCTGGAAGCGCTACGCTGCGCTGCGCCTACGCTACCGAAGTATAAACGCCAGCCTTAGAACAGTTCGATGCCCGCATGAATGTATTACCTTATCGCTCCATCTAGCTAAATCTGTATCCGCGCAGTCGAAGACCACTTCATAAGGCCCTTCTTCAATAAGACGATCTCGAACATCGTCTGCGCGATAGTCAACGGGAATTCCACCAAGTTTTCGCACCAAATCAGCACTGAAATTACCAATTAGATCGTTCATACTTGCGAATAAACAGAGCTGGTGATTCGAGAAACACGGCGATGTGAGAGATTGCGCGACGAGGTGCATATAGGAATCGATATGGCAATTGTGGAGATTGGCCGATCCAGCGATCTGAACGACTCGGCGCTGCTAGCGATTGTGCGCGCAAGGAAGTGATGGTATCGGATAACGACCTGCGTCGCCGGTCGCCCAAACGACTCGCGGAGATTTACGACCGATCGTAGGCTAATTCGGGAGACTGAAGCGATAAGGCAGTTCGAGAAACTCCGCCGAAAGCGATTTCCTCCATAACGCTAGATTGCCGTGTTTATCATATCGTCGAATCGCACAATCTTCCGCAGTCGCCAGAAGTACGCAGTCGTAGTTGTAGTCTCTCCTCGCCGCGCAATCTCTCAACTCGCCTTGTTTCCTGAATCGGCGCAAAGTATGCACGCGGCCTGAGAAAAAGAAAGAAAAGGAAAGAAAAAAAAGAGAAACCTAGACAGGTAAATTGCTTACCTATCCTTTGAACATGTGACAACTACTTTGTCAGTACCCCAAGCTTTCAACATTTGGATGGCCATCGTGCCCAGTCCACCACTTCCACCATGAATTAATACCCGTTCAGCTATAACGAGAACTGACCTTACACTATTCCTTTTTGCAAACAGTATAAAGTATACACCAACGAACATGGTTTTGAACGCGGGTTCATCCTGGCGACGGAAACAAGAGCTGCCCAGGCAGTATTGGCAACATAAGGCATGGCAGCTGCCTCAGAGAAATTCAGATTCGATGGTTTACGTGAGCAACACGCTTCCTGTGACACAACATATTCCGCATGAGAGCCTGCCCAGATCGCTGGAACCACAGCCATCACCTGTACAGAAAAATTTGGTTTGCTTTATTGAACTCGACGGGAAGATGTGCAATGAGGTCATTTTACTAAACAGAAAATAGCTTTCGAAAACACTTTGCATGAAATTTTTTTCTGGTATTCAGTACTGCAAGGTGCGAAGAAACGATTTGCGAGCCAGAGGCCACAGTTTGTTGGATCACCAACAATAATTAATTTAATAACTCCAGAGAAGTCGTACAAAGAGGCTGTGTGACTCCCAGAGAAGGGTTTTATTAAGGGTTCTCGAGGTTTTTGCTTTGTTCTCAACTTTGGAGTCACTTATCGGCTACTGGTTCATAACTGAACAACCACCCGTAAATTTGATCGCGTAATTGTCTTTAAGGCTTCATGGCCTTTAGGGCTTCGGCACAAAAGTCGCCATGCTGAGAGGGTAAGAGCGGCTTTGGTGGTGTAGCGGATAAGCGCACTCACCGGAAAGGGTGAGTTGGGGGTTGAAGTCAGACAGGGGTCAAGACTTTCTTCCAAACTCATCATTGTTGTGATAATGTTGGGTGCTGTTCACATTGGTCACTGCGTAGTAGAAACGTCAAAATGGTTGGGTACCCATCGTATCGGAGAATGGGATAACCGTGAAGGAATGAGCGAATACAAAAAAGAATGAGAAGGGCATAGCTCAGAATTACCGATAAGTTGAAATTCTCTGATGCTTTCCTTCTGAAGAAATGATGGGAAAGGTGGGGGACAATCACATCGTTAAGATTTTTGCACATATCGCCCAGTGCCCATTCAAAGCTGATGACATAAAAGTACAAGTGAGAAAGCCAAGGAGTGCTAACCTCGTCACCAGGCTTTAGCCCTGTTACTGCAGGGCCAACAGATTCCACGATGCCGGCGCAGTCCCTTCCAGGAGTCAGAGGAAATCGACTCGCCGCGAGATCCATAGCATCCAAACGTTTCCATGTTCCCAGAATTTCTCTGCCATATCCTTTAACCACTAAAGTGTCGATCGGATTCACACTGGCTGCCTGAATCGTGAGAGTAAACGAAATCCACACGCGAATCACAGCCATCTCCTAAGAGGTAGTGTAGCGGATTCAGAGCACTTCCTCTATTGGGTGAAAATGTTACAAGATAGCACCTCCTCGAAAGTTCTCCTTTGGTACACCCCCCTTCCCCATTTTACCTACCACTCTACTTACCTCCTTAAGTTATTCTACCACTTTTTCCGTTTTTTTAAGACCTGCTATCGTGGGTATTGCCTGTATAACCCAACGGGAGAAACCGGGAAAGTTAAGAACCGCAGCGTTTCACCGTAGCTGAGAATCCTCAATGTACGACGGCCCGATTGGATCGCGTATCTGTTTTGCAGCAGCGCCTAGAAAAGCCCCGTGCCAGTATATATCAGTCTCCTCCGAAGGTATCTGACCTGCTGTCAGTTTCGCTGCCAAGAGCTCAATAATAGGTATCTCTAACATGATGAAGCCCGCCTGATGATGCATGACCCTTGCGGGAGCCCCAGAGCCGAAGGTGAGGAAGTTTCTCAAAAAAAACTTCCCACAAAAACAAACGGAGCTCCTCCAGATCACAGAGCTACTGACACGTCCGAACGCGAGTTTGGTGAGTGATAGCCTATCAAGCGAAAGAGCAAGCCATTCTCACCTTAACTTTGATAAGAACCTGGTCCGGCTTCGTAAATATAGGTAATGGAATAGTCTTTAGTTCTACTGGATCGGTGGGCGACTGTGCAACCCAAGCTCGCATACCATGCCTGACGCTCGCCAAGGAAAACCGACAAAGGCGAGTTACATGCATTTCTGAAAGACAGTGTTCACGTAATTTCATCTAAATCAACAAACTACTAGATCACGTTGCATCGGTTTTCCTTTTTAATTCACGGCTGGAAATCGCTGTGAAGCTCCATTTCGTCTGCGTAGTCATATTAATAACTGACCACTAGTATGGATCACAACTTCATTGGAAAATAATCGTGTATGTGTCAAATGCTGCAATGGAAAACAGGAGGGTTGGAATTAGTGCCTTGGAGAACCCAAAGAAAAACACGATGGTTACGGTAGTCCCCGCCAAGTGTAATTGCACCGCACAGAAATTGTCATCGCCGTCGGTCGCTAAAAATCTGAACACCTTGAATTTCCTTGCCTCAGATTCCTTTCTACCCGTCCAGAGTGTATCCGACTTGCTCTCCTTGAAGACAGTCCAGTATACTGCTGTTTTTCTCCCTAACGCTACTAAGTGGGCGAAAACATGTTGCAAACACGGCCTTTTTAACAGTTGTTTTACCAGTCGACATTTTCGGTTTTCAGCTGGGCGTCCCACGACTGAACTTGTATTCAATGTGCAATTTATGATTTTCAGGCCGCAATGTCTGAAACACCGAAGGCTGCTGCAAAGGGTGATACGGGAGGAGCACCCGAGAAGATGGAAGTAGAGGAGGTACGATTTTACATCCCTCATCATTCATTCTGTTCAGTTTGACGTTATATTGCAAGTTAGAAAGCAGCTATTGTCTAAACTCTACCCGCAAATAGAGCAAAGTTTCCCCGAGAAAGACGGTGATTCCGTATGAATTGGTCTGACATAGATGTCTGTTGATGCCGCGCTCACTTTGCGAAACTGGAGAATAGTCGCAGAATGGGAAAAACCCCGAAAAGGAATCTACACTTAGGCCGCGTTCATACGCAGCGCCCCTGACCTCCCCGGAATTTTTAGAACTACGGCAAAGTATCTGAATGTGTATTAACAATGTGAAACTCCAAAAGTTTATTCCAAAAAACTCAAAAGACAGCAAAAGTCTCAAAAGTTTTTTAAAATATATCTTATCTGGCTATATTTCGGTGCGTAGCACCTTCTTCAGGCCTGAAATTATTTAGCTTGTTTTATGCAGAATATGAGCCTACAGAGATGTAACCCGCACGGACTCCCCCCATACGAGGCACTTACCGAAATATCCTGGCAAATTAGCCAACCCACCCTAACCACACCCTTAAATAGTGGGATGTGACGCGATCACATTATGACTTGCATAATGTCACGTAGTTCCTCCCTATTGTTTATTTGGGGTGTTAGCCGTTTTATTTCCAAGGCCTCCAATATTTTCCTTTCCATTGCGCTCTCTACCGAGCGGTGTAGTACTTTGACCATTAAAGAGGGGGGTTCCTGGTGAGCGCAAACCCCCCTCTTTAATGGTCAAATTAATTCGCAGGACCCTAAACATAAGTATTATTTAGGTTCACTGTGGAGAACCCCAACAATGAAGGATTTGTCCCATTCTTGAACACCAAGGTTCGGATCAGAAATGGTACCACGGAGTTATCCTGGTATAGAAAGCCAGCTTCGAAGAACGTGTTGCTGCATGCTAGAAGTGGTCACCCCCTGTACATGAAAGCCAATGTTGTCCGGAATATGGTGATCACTAAGGACAAAATATGCACCCAGCAGTCATCAGAAGTAGACTCGATGGTGGATAGAATTCTAAGAGAGAATGGGTATACAAGCACCCGCACCCATACATGGAAACCGCATTCCACGGCGGACGGAATTCCCTTGGTATTACCTTACCTCAATGAAAGCACGGCATTAAAAATAAATAATATTGTAAAGTGCTCACCACTTCCTATACGCCTAATATTTCGTCCTCCACCAAATTTAAAACGCCTCCTTACATTTTCCAGGCCTTATGAAGATAAATGTGGAAGGGCAGGTTGTAGTTACTGCAGGGATTCTAAAATCTGTCAACTCAGGGGGACAGTTTATCTGGTAGAATGTCAAGGATGCGGGCAAAAATATGTGGGAGAAACTGGGAGGCCCCTATACAAACGGATCGACGAACACCGGAGGGCGCTGGGAAATCCACCTTCTTACCCTAATAGCAGTTTCTCCCGGCATCGCATAATGGAGCACGCTCACCAGGAACCCCCCTCTTTAATGGTCAAAGTACTACACCGCTCGGTAGAGAGCGCAATGGAAAGGAAAATATTGGAGGCCTTGGAAATAAAACGGCTAACACCCCAAATAAACAATAGGGAGGAACTACGTGACATTATCAAGCATCAATGTTGATCGCGTCACAATCCACTATTTAAGGGGGGTTAGGGTGGGGTCTGGCTAATTTGCCAGGATATTTCGGTAAGTGCCTCGTATGGGGGAGTCCGTGCGGGTTACTTCTCTGTAGGCTCATATTCTGCATAAAACAAGCTAAATAATTTCAGGCCTGAAGAAGGTGCTACGCACCGAAATATAGCCAGATAAGATATATTTTAAAAAACTTTTGAGACTTTTGCTGTCTTTTGAGTTTTTTGGAATAAACTTTTGGAGTTTCACATTGTTAATACACATTCAGATGAGTAATGAGACTCCGGGACAGCACCATACTCCAAAGTATTACGTATAGTATACGTAGAGGCCACGGAGGCAGTGGAGGCGCTATGTATGAACGCGGCCTTACTGGTGGAAGAATCGAGCAATCAGCGATTCACCGATTCTACAGATTCAAACCTATCTAACTTTTCTAGCGCATTCTGGTCCATACGCCATCCTCTGCGTTTCATGTATGCTTGTGAATTTTTTCTAGCTTTCTCCTTTCGATACCGTTTGATAGGAAATCCTGGTACAAGATTATCAACAAACAATTACTTTTTGACCATCTCGCACGTTAGCAGGCCTTGGACGAAGAGATTCTTCGTATGGCCCCAGAAGACCTGAAGAGCCGAACCATCTTTTGGATAACGAAATTCGAATTATGAGGAGTGAAGTTCAACGAATCAACCATTCTGTTTCGATGCTGAAAGAACGTATAAAGGACAACAATGAAAGAATTAAGGTGGATTTTCTAGATCGTCCGTCACAATTTCTTTGCTAATAATGCAATTGTTCAGGTTAACAAAACACTTCCTTATCTTGTTTCAAACGTTGTTGAGCTATTAGACTTGGAAGACAATCAAGAGGAAGAAGGTTCCTTTTTTGATATCTTTACTAGTCTTGCCTGAAAAAATGAGATGTTATATGAATACCACTCTGTTTCTTTAATGGATGGGAATGTTTTGTATTCACTATTTAGGTGCGAACGTTGACTTGGACGCTCATAAAACAAAGTGTGCTGTTATAAAAACATCAACAAGAGCTACATACTTTCTCCCTGTTGTCGGATTGGTCGAGCCTTCTGAGCTGAAGCCTGGAGATCTCGTTGGAGTAAATAAAGTAAGTATCATAGAGTAAACATTCTCCAGTCTTCAGTGCCACTGATACTTGCAGGATTCATACCTTATCCTGGAGAAGCTTCCAGCTGAATATGACTCTCGTGTGAAGGCAATGGAGGTTGGTTACGATACCCTTTGCTGAACCTTCTTGTGGTAGAAAATTTCCCAAATTGACGGTTGGAAAGAACGTAATGATACATTGCAGCTGTTCGATTTTGATTTCGATTTTTTGACCTGTTTGTCGATTGATCGCTGCAATTGAGTAGTCAGTCGATAGAAGAGGAAAAGCGCTGCAAAAAGTACTTGCTATAAATTAGAAAGTGTCTTCTGATAAGTCATCCGAACACCACTTCCGCCATGTCGTGCTGCTCCTGCACCCATCTAGCCTCTAACCTTGTGAATCGTATCTACTCCTGCTGGAGGTTTACAAGGACAACCTTCCCAGTCGAGTGACTGTCCAGCGTTGGTTCAGAGTTCAAGAATGGTTATTCCTCCATCGAAGAGGAACACAGGTCTGGGCGCCTAGTGGCACTGGTGTTGGACTTGCTACGGAAGCGTAAGGAGAAATATCCCTAGCAAACTACTCGTCAACTACCAACCGGTGCTGCTGTTTCTCACTTAACCGTTCCTCATGGATTTAAGTCAGTGGCAAGGCTTGAAAATAGGTGGGTACCCCCCCACGTTGAGGCAACGCGATATACATCACAAGGCAGACATAGCTCTCAGTGTTCATTCTTTCCAGCAGCGTATGCATGCGTAGCTCGATAAACCTTGCTACTGGGGACGAGACGTGAATACTTTACTGAAACATGCCCCGCCGCGTTCACTGGGTCGGCCGTGTCAAAGCCCATCCTTCACGGGAAAAAGAGTGATGCTGTGCATGTGCGGAGTGTCCTGGGAGCTATTAGACGTGGGAACGACAGTCTGTATTACTCAGCTGTGAAAGCTGAAGACCCATCTTGAAACTATTCAGTTATAGCAGACCAATGTTCACTTCCAGCACGACAACCCAGATCACAGATTACACGAGCCGACGACGTACAAATGGACCAT
>MU931976.1:0-13641 GCA_036418165.1 Cooperia oncophora | reverse complement strand
CCACTAAAGGTGAGTGAGTACACATAGTTTGACTAAACAAAAGAAAATCAACCTGAAAGAGTACAAGTACGTAATAAGAAACACTAGAAATACAAGAATCACTTCTAACTCACCTTCCGCGATAACGTCACCACCCACCAAATAAGCAGCGGGAGGGAATGAACGGGCAGGTACGTTGGACGCAACTGCACAGTCTGTGAACAGAACTGTGGTGATCAGGTGCATCTTCTCGCTGATATTAGCAGTTCCGCGTGATGAATACACCGAAAGTAGTAAATCTGTCATGCTGAGTGGTCGGCCTTCCTTCTTCCAAACGCCTCGAAGTACTGCGCACCGTCTCCGCTGCACTCCGAATTAGTGCGACTGGATCTAAAAACCATTTCATCTACATCGACGTTATGCTACCTTCCATTCTCCTTTTTTGGCCCTTTCACTTCCACTCGAGGCTGTGGCTACCACTGGCACCGTTTCCACGGTCGCTGGCGACTGGGATCTTGAGCAAGGAGCAGACGAGAACAATCCTCCGGGAGTTACATTAGAAACAGATGAAGCCGAGGACCTGCAAACCGAAACTCTGTGTCGATGATTAGGTAACCGCAGAGCTGCCAAATGGAACCCACCCAAGATCTACACCCTCCAAGTAGCTGAGGGCATCGCTATACTTCCAATCCCTCCTCGCTTCCGATCCAGTCCCGGGAGCCATCCTTCTTTTCCTTTTCTTTTCCACACAGTATTTCCACATGGTCTTGAATTCGGAAACTATAAACGCAGTTGATCAATTTCCATTGATGCATAAACGCGACTAATGGAGGTAGTCACAAAATCGCACTGACTGACCACTGCGCCTATGCCCCTGTTCCTCCATGCTTTCCCGAATCCTTTCCCAGGCTTCGCGCACCTTCTCGTGGACTTTGTAGTCCTCACATCGCGGATCCCATATGGCTGGTTCCATTTCCATGGACTCTATGAGCAGCAATCGAATGTCTCCACGCGACGACATGCTGCGATAAGCAAGCTTTAAGTAGACATCAAATCCCCTCAGAAACGCATATCTGGACCTTAGCCCAAGAAAAAAAAAAGAAAACGGAAAAAATCAACATCAAAAAAGCAATCAAATCAACAAGACGCCAACATCAAAAAACAAGAACGTATTCAAAAATGAATTAAAACATGGTAACAGGAAAGGTGCTCACATATTGGGGGGGCACACAACTCGATTACTGTCGAATTAGCCCACAGATTTCCGAGGACGAAACTAGCAGACAAGTAAGGATAGGACAAAGAGATCTGTATGAACGTGTTTACACCGCGTACAGATGGTTCTGTCATATTTGAAGCGCGGAACAGAAGTTTTGCCTTCAAAAGGAATAGAAGCCCAGAGTGGCGTTATATACCCTACACACGAAATTACTTCACCGGAGAGCAGATGTCTTTGCGCGTTGCCAGCCGCGCAGTCTCCCCAAACATGTTCGCATCAAAGGAAAAATCACAATAAAGATGCTCACCTGGAATGAAGATGTACGGCACCACACAAATCAAAATACAATCCAATACGACCTGGAAAGAAAAATCCATAATGAGGCTGAAAAAATAACAACATGAACCCTACCTGAGCGTTCCACAGAATCCGATGACTTCGCCACAAGACAGGTTGGAAAACCGCTAGCCTACAAAGGGTAATGAAAAGTACTTAACAAAAACTACTTCTGCTTCTGCTACTCCACGGCACAAAGTAAATGTCAACTAAAGGAAAAATAGGAATGGAAGGAATAGCTGTCTTATAAACAAGCAACAGCTTAGTGCGCAGAAAGTAGACGCAATGGCCTCACTGGTCTTGCCTGACCCGACACGCCCATCGATACTCGAGGTCTTCGCACCTCGCCGAGGGCTAGCCCTTGCGAAATACTGTCGATGACCCGAGGTCTTCGCGCATCGCTGAGGCGCTAGCCCTTGCGAAATACTATCGATGACCCGAGTTCTTCGATAGTATTTCGCAAATCGATTCCATCCAAATCAGAAAAACATGAATGAGAACAAAATGTTTCTCATCGAATCATTTCAGAGAACTCGGATAATCACGAGTTCTCAAAAAAATACGAAGTAAGAGAAATTAACCTAAGTCGAACCATAAATCAAGAGTTACCTTGATGAAGTTCCATGTTGAAAAAAACGAGCATCCACATTCACACTCATTCAAACACTCTGATGAGGGGGAGGAAGGGAACAGGGATGCTGTCGTGCCAATGCAAAGTTGAATAGGGTCAGAATCCATCAGGTTCTGCCACTAATCAACCCCCTCCGGCAGAGAACAGCGAAAAAATGAGGGAAAGGGGCAAGGAGGGGGAAACTGAAAAAGGGCCATACAAAAGGATATGGAAGAGAAAATAGGACATCAAAAAATTACAGCAACAAAAGAAAAAAGAAAAACTTACCCTTACAGCGATCGCCGTCAAAACAGGTGCTGACTAAAAATACGGAACCAAGAGCAATTCTCTAGAAATAAGAGAAATACCAAAACCGAAAAAAAGCAAAACTTACTTGATGATTCTTCATGGTTGAGGAAAGAGAATTACGAACATGCAAAAAATTACAGCAACAAAAGAAAAAAGAAAAACTTACCCTTACAGCGATCGCCGTCAAAACAGGTGCTGACTAAAAATACGGAACCAAGAGCAATTCTCTAGAAATAAGAGAAATACCAAAACCGAAAAAAAGCAAAACTTACTCGATGATTCTTCATGTTGAGGAAAACGAGCGTCCACGACATTGTAGAATCCGAATCTGAAAAAAAAAGTTGAGAGGGAATACAAAGAAACACAAATCAAAGCTATTTCGAACATTCCTTAGAATTAAGAAGCCGTTATGAACGCAAAGGAAGGCAGAAGGAAAAGAAAAAACACAGGAACAATAAACATGAGCAAACATGACCCCTCCCTCCCGGTGTGAATTTCACCCACAGTAGCGCGATCGGATCGCGCGATCCAAGCGATCCGATCGCGCGATCGCGAAGTCTGAACGCGCTCTAAGAGTAACGATGGAAGACTTCTAGGTTCTGTGGGGCATCACAGGCACTAAAATTATCGTCTTGCACGAAGGAACTCCTCCGAAGTTCCCTCCTACCATAGGATTCCTTAACGAACGACAAAGTAACCTGTTAGAACAGGATTTCTTAAAATGACACAGTGAGCTGTACCACTCAGCTCACTCCAATAGTTACAGTAATTATCGCGTGGGAATCTCCCACGTCTAAAGGAGCCAAAATCTCAGTTCGAAATCTGTGGCTACAGTTGTCTGCCACTGGGCTCACGTTGCGACGCCATGGACCGTGCACTCTTCTGAAAAGATCTTCAAATAATGACCTTGCTTTTTATACATTGCCACATTATAATTCTTTGGAACTTGAGAGCGCGGCCCTCTAAAACTTTGTGAACGGTTAAATCACCATGTTTTTGCCACTCCTCGTCGACAGCTTGCCTGAAGCGACCTGCTACCAGCTATTTGATGATGAAATCTCGTCCTAATGTAAGGCGATATGCAGAAATGCGACTTGCATATAGCATTTGCTGTCGTATAGCATTGAAAACATTTTTAGCACTAGTTGTCCTTAGCTTCTTTGCCCTTTTATCTCTTCCAATTGAAAAAATCGGGTGTTCGGTCATCTTCGTCTCCGCTTTTCGTGGCAGTAGAATCTTGATTCTCTGCGAGAATCCTTCTTTGCTGTATGGTTTCCTCTGCCAGGTCTCGTAGCATATCTATTCCTTTCCTCCATTCGTATACATCCTTCGGACCGGCTACTAATATCAGCTCCGCTCCACGGGCAACAGTTTTAAGCAACATTCCCCATGCTTTCGCCCATGTGGCAACTCCCGCATGGTAAGATGGACTGAAAAGTATTACTGCAGACCATTCGCCTGCCAGCCAAGTGGCCTGAATATCCTTAGGATTTTGTTGGAGTACGCAATTTGGGTTTCTCCGGAAACGTGCTGGTAGTATTATTAGGGTTTTCAACTTGGGCAAGTGCCTCCATAGCCCATTGTGTCATGGGTGATTATAGGAGAACTTTTGCGCTTCTGCGACCATCTCTGCTAGGTTAAACGGATCTTCCGTATGTCGTGGAGGGTGGGGTAGATTCCCAAGTGCTTCGTCTGTGGCGAGATTGCGACGATGGTACGCAGCGAGATTAAGGCAAATAGCTCGGAAAAATGACATTGCAAATCCTAGTGAACTAGCTGACAATGTAAGGTAATCGTGGTCAGCAAGTGTTGCAGCTCGCCACTCGGCGAAAATGTGAGTTTGTAGTATAGAAACAGTCCTAGCCAGCTCAAGCGATGAATCGAAGACCAACTCTGGTAATGGTGGGTTCTCTACAATTCGAAACCATTACACTGCGGTATGACACGCGGTTGACTGCATGCCGACATCGAATACTCCTGGACAACGACAGTCAATAGTAGATATATCGGTGCGAACCGGACGTCGAGAGCTGAAACTAACAATTAAAGCAGCATGAACAATAGAAAGAAAAAAAGAAAGAAAACTGTAAACTTCTGCTACATACGGTGATACATCGTCAAAAGTTGCTGCCATCTTTCCTTTTCTTCCTCGTTTAGCGCTCTACGCTTTCTGCTTATTACAGGAGTATCGTCTATCGACGATGGCACCTTGATCAGATGGTCGAATGGGACTTGTATGGGTTCTTTGTTAACCCCAATTTTCAGTTACAGTCTGAATTGGGTGTTGATGCAATTACCCTGTTGGACCACTCCAGGAAACAGTTGGGATGTGCTGATGCTTCTTTTTCTCCGGGTACTTTAACATAGATACGATCTCCTACGTTGAAAGCAATCGTTCTGTCGGTTTTCCAGTGGCGATCGTACCACTCTTTTGCCTTTAGCTCTCTACTTCTCACTTTGGTCAATAATGCACTCGCTTGCAAGCTTCAATCCACTTAAAAACTCTGTTTTGTATTGGTCATAGTCCACCATATACGCCGACAGCTGATCCCTTGGAATGACTTCTGATGGAATACGGGGATCGTGGCCATAAACCAAAAATGAGGGCTTTCGCCCGTTGCGGAATGTGGTGATGCGTTGTATGCATAAACACTGTAGGCAAGATCTTGTCCCATTCTGTAGGTACCTGTTTTATTCCGCAGCATGGAGATTATTGTGCCATTCACATGCTCAGTTACTCCGCTTTCACGAGGGCAATACCCGTAGGTAAGTGCTTTATGCCCATGATCTCGTATAGAGCAGACCTAAATACTTCGTGAAGTGATCAATAATTGTCACTATATAACGATTGCCTCGACTTGTGACTCCTATCTCCAGTAAATCAACTCCCACTATTTCAAATGGCTTTGTGGTCACTATAGCTTTATTGGAGGCACTTGGCCTGTAGCATTGTTTGAGATGAAGCACCGCTGGCATTCACGGGTCTACTTTACGATGTCCTGCCTCATTCCGGGCCAAAAGACATGTTTGCTCAGCTGTTGGAATACCTTCCGCGCACCAAAATGACCTGCCATGGTTCCATGATGTGCTTCCGTGAACAAATCATGACTTCTGGAGTTGGGTACAACATCCCTCAAACGTTCATCAGGTCCGATAGGCTTTAGTCTTCCATCAGCAATGACAAAATCAGCCGAGCATAACGTCTTATCGTACCTTGGAAATCGTATTTCTACTTGGCGTTCGCCTCCACAGTCTATGACCATGTTAAAGTCCTTATCACAGCGAAGCTTAAAGCCACTCTGATTCAGTTATTTTCGAAACAACTCTTTCCGTCCTCTGTATGGGTAGGGCATGTTACGGATGTTTTAACGATGCCCCGCGATAATGCGTCTGCATTAGCTGCTAGTTTGATGTATTCATTTACCACATCATACTTTGAATCTCAAGCGCCCAGCGTAGTGCCTGGCGAAGCCGGGCTGTGACAGAAGGAGCACCGGGCGGTAGCCGGATGATCTGACTGGCTTAACATAAGCCACTTGTCATGGCTCTCCAACATGGAGATACAGCGTTCAAAGACGAAGCAGAAAAGCAATAGTAGGGTCCCACTTATGTTGTCACCGATCTGTTCCTGCACGTACGAACCTAACCCTACCCGCAAGTCACGCACGACCCCGCGTTGTGTATTCCGCTACGTGCGCTTGATTCTGCTGCTCAGTTAAGTCTTCATTTCGGCGTGCCATAATCCTCCTAATGTGGTCCTCTTCGTCTACATTCAGCAAGTGAGCGTTTTTCGTACTCGACTTAAATGGAGCTCAAAATTGGTACTGAGCCGTTGTGTTGGACAATAATGTGCACGTGTGCCCATTTGAGTCGTCAAAATCGTCCAGTAGTTCTGAAATGAGCACAGTAATGGGCCGGCCTAACATTTCCGTCTGAAGGCGGTCGACATTTACAACTCACGAATCGCAAAGTATAGATGGAAGACCTCAAGAAGCACTCACTACGCTTCTCCAAAGTTTCTCCAAATGAGGACGAGGAAGGAGTATATCATCTCCTAAATTATGTAGTGTATGAGACATTTTGGAGAACTTCGCTGAGAAAAATGCTACTCTTATCTTTCGCACTGGACCGAACCTGAATGGGCATGAAAAAATGAAGCACTTGGCGTTGATCGAACCCTCTTTGGGATGACCCACGCATTTAGACCGGTTTCGATTCAAGTTCGAAACAGAGCTTGCTCGCAACAAATCCCCGGGGTGTCCGTTTTCTGATGCATTGTGGTTCTCTACCATGATAGTCAAGCTTATAAGTTTTATTTTAATCCCTTAGACAAGTTTGTTTCCCATAACTAAGCCCGGAAGAAGGTTCGCGTCGCCTAAACGAGAGTCGATCCAATTTTCTACAGTGCGGAACAAAATTTGGGGGGGGGACACACCGAGTTTTGACTCTACAAGAACACTTTTGATTTTGGCGAGATAGGAACTTCACTGCTCAATTCCTCGGACACGGGAACCATAGTATACATACTTCACTTCGCCCGTCTTGTGGGCGTCTTCACATTTTTTTTGTTACTGGAAAAGGTTTCTCTGTACCAAAAGCATGTGGACACTTACGGAAAAGCAAAGATATTTTGAGATGAAAGTCTGGTAGCTCCTATGTGATTTTGTGCTAGTTTGATCACTTTATCCGGCACGCTCCTGGACGAAGTTTTCCATAGTTGTCTCGTGTATGGTATCGCAAGCAGCCAATGTTGTAGCCTTGAGATGAAGCCGCATGGCACTGCCGGCGGTTATGAAAGACACGCTGCGTGATCTTTCGCCGTTTTTAGAAGTACAGCAAACAGTAGAACTATCCAGACTCCCTATTTGTCTAGAATAATAGAAGAATAGCTTGAGTATTAGGTTGTCCGGAAAGTTCTCAGCGTTTTGGGTGTTTCACTTTAAACGATCGTAACTTTTTTAATACTCATCGGATTTAATCGAAATAGGCACCATTCGAATCAGCACACTTTTGCCAATGTGACAGCAGTCGAGAAATCCCATCAAAGTAAAAAACTGGGTGGTCGAAAATTCACGAAATCCACGAAGGCTTTTTGCCTGGTCCTGATTGATGAAGTATTTTCCAGCAAGGGAGTTCTGAAAATGTTAGAAAAGGTGATAGTCGATTGGCGAAAGGTCTGAAGAATATGGCGGTTGAGGTAGAACTTCAACCCCCAATTCGTTCAATTTATGGATAGTGATTTGTGAAACGTGTGGGCGGGCGTTGTCATGCAAAGGAATCGGACCCTTTCTTTTGATAAGTGTTGGCTGCATCTGACAAAATTTTCGGTACAATTCGTCGATTTCTTCACAGTAGGGTTCTGCTGTGATGGTTTGGCCTGGTGATAAAAAGTTATAGTGGATCACACCAGCCGATGACCACCAAGCCGTGACCAGAATCTTTTTTCGTGAGGGTTCGGCTTTGAAAATTACCTCGGTGGTTCGTCGAAATCCAACCACTGTCCGGAACGTCTCCTGTTATCATACATGACCCATTTTTCATCACAGGTGACAATTCGGCCCAAAAACAGGTCGTTTCTGCTGCGCAAAAGCAAAAAAAATCGTCCGAAGTGCTCTTTTCACATGCTTGAAAAAAATCTTGAAAAAATAGGGGCGCAGATAGCGCAAGAAATTCTCTACAGGATGTGCTACTGAGAAGCAAGGCAGAATGAGTTTTTAATCAGCAGTGAATGTACAAAAAATAGGTGCACAAAACGCTGAGAACTTTCCGGACAACCTAATATTCAGACAGATAAGTCTCCATGTTTGTCGAGAAAACGCTTTGGAAAGGTTTGCTGGCTCCATAAATGAGCGTTTTAGGCGCTCTCCGGTCAAAGGATGCTTCACAACCTAACATTAGGAGTGCTCCCAGATTGAATGTTCAGGACGAGATGGCAACAGGGTTTGTCCCTGAAAATACTATAACATCATCACATAAGGAGGAGTCTGAGGAGAAATTGACAAGTTGAAAAGGAACAACATCTCATGAACATTTTTTAGTTACCTAATCTTTCTGGGCGAAAAAAGTTCAGTAATGACGTCTGTAGTTTCATGACCTCAAGGCGGCAGCGTTTGCTGTTGATACATCCCTGCTACACGAGACAATGAGAAACTTTCCTCAGGAGTATGCGGATAAGATGAGCAAAATTAGCACGAAAATCATATAGGAGCCAACACACCCTTACCTCAAGAATTTCATTTTTTCTCAAGTGTCCACATATACTCGAAATCCCTGAGATCGGGTTGGCGTGGCTGCATGATTCAACTTAACCTGAAGGAGTCTATGCTTCTGGTGAGATATTTTCATCTTGACACAATTGTTGTCGTGTCTCTGTCCAACACAGAACAAGATGACAGTTGTCCCAGACTGGAATATTCCACGAGTAACCAGTTCCGTGCCATGTTCAAATGCCACGCCTAGTCTGTCTCAGGGTAAGGAGTGTACTTTTGGCACTGAGAAACTTTTTCCAGTAATAAAAAAATGTGAAGTCGCTCACAGGATGCTGCGAAGTAAAGTATCCCAAGGTTTCTTACCCGAGAAATCGAATAGGGAAGGTCTCATTTCACCAAAATCACAGGTGTTTTAGTAGAGTCAAAATTCGGGTTGTCCACATACTTTTGTTGAGCACTGCATTAGGCTGTGGGTAACCGGCCACCACTTGCCTGTAGTCAGGGCACCTCATGCCGCTAGAGAAAAATCTTTGGAAAATACACCTCAGCTTACCCATCCTAACCAACTTCCCAACTTTTCCACCTTCTACCACATTTTCCGGATATTTCTGAAGAATTTTTCAATTTTCCCCCAAAATTTTCCCGTCGTGACCGGAAGGACCTCAGCCCTTCCTCCATTGACCAAGCACGACCCCCGCTAGATCCAATGTACGCCATGGTCCGACAGCAATGCCTCTACCCATGAGGCGAAAGGTTCAGAGGTTGCCAGTGATTTATTTTTTGTGATACCTTCAGGAACTAATTCCGTCGTGATTGTGACGTCTCTTGATCCTGAGAGATAATCGGATAAAGGATGGTCCTGGCATTTCAAGTAGCTAGCTATGCTGAAATAAAGGGAGGTAAACTATTAGTCGGCGAGATGATTCAGAAGTCCTTTGAACGTCGTTGTGGTCGTCGTCGTCCTTTGAGGAGCCACTTGACTGATTGCGCCAAACTCAATTTGCCGGCCCGCCGACTGGCCAATAACTCGTGAGGCTAAGGTGAGGCTCAT
Source organism: Cooperia oncophora (assembly GCA_036418165.1). Taxonomy (NCBI): domain Eukaryota; kingdom Metazoa; phylum Nematoda; class Chromadorea; order Rhabditida; family Trichostrongylidae; genus Cooperia; species Cooperia oncophora. The sequence continues at coordinate 3,928 of MU931976.1, read as the reverse complement.
CCTCTGCAAAAGCTCGTCCGTCATGCCTTCCACTTGTTCACTTCATTGTATGGTCTTCCTGCTCACCATTGCGACGCTCATTCACCTTTCTTCTCAATATCCTTCAAAAGTGATTATTAGTGAGTTTCATTTTCATCTAGATTTCATGAGTAGAACTAGCAATCAGATGTTCTCTGAGAAGCTCTTGAAACTGGACTATGGACTTGAGTAAATAGGGTACTTTCCTGCCGTGATGCGATCCAATTTCGATTCCATCAAATTCATTTCCAGAATCGTTTACGACATCCTCTGACGAAGCGAATGTGGCAGTGCGTGCGCTGCAATTTGCTGCTGATGAGATCAATGCCGGCAATGAGGTTCCGTTCAGGTCCGTTTCACCCTTCTTTCCGGGCAATTTCACACTTGATGATGTCATCTCGAGTTTGCTTTTTCAATTGTGAAAAAATGAAAAATCTTGTAAGAAAACTGAATAAACACCTAGTGCGTGATGGATTTCAGACTCTCCTACGATCACTACGATGTGGATCCAGGATCTTCGGAGGGGTGGAACGTTGTGAATACAGGTGAGCACTCAAAGGATCAGTTTATATAGGCCTCACCTTCTTCTGCAGACATTAACTACCTTTATTTTCCTTACAATTCATTCACTGATTAGAGTGGGCCATTTCGTGAGTCTCGATATATTTTTTGAATGAACTGTTTATTTTCATACTCAATTTGCTAAGTTCGTTCATATCAACTTCACTAGAAATAGGGCTGGGGCAAGTTGGCGTGGAAGAATGGCTGAGGGGTTAAGCTCGACAGACCCCTGATATGAGACCCTTTTGGTAGGACAAAGCAATGGTTGTGCGACGGCTGGGTCTAAGAAGCCAACGAAGGACTTCAATCTTTCGGTCACTGTATCGAGGCCAACTAGGGATCACCATGCATTCTTACTTCACAAATCCGTAGTAAGGCATTTTGTAATGGGACGCCCGCATCGCGATCTCGTCCTCGCATGTGAATTGGAACACGCAATTCACATGGGAGGACGAAAGTACCGTGCCATTTTTTGTCCGCTAAGAATGCAGCCAGGAACAGGACTGGACGGGTAGCACCCAGCTTTAAGTGCCGCTCGCCACCCTCTCCTGCGCTACGCGCAGGCCACACCACGCTTACCATAACCACTACTTCTCTGCGTCCTCCGTCTTGTTGTTCTTTGCCTCTAACTGCATGTTCTTTGCGGGATTCCGGTATCGACGCAAGGGTAACACGTTGAGGATAGCGGAGGCTAGAACAGCACCGAGTGTCACTACTGTTTCCCCTCATTCTCCATACCATAGCGCTATCAAGTGAACTAACAACGTACCTTTTGTACGCTACCTTTTTTAATCCCTTTCTTCTTTCTTGCTTATGACAGGGACCATTCTCGGAAGGTGTGAGCATAGTGTTCCTCTGAACCCAAAGCAGTCACCAGTGACGGAAAATGAACTCCTTCATTCACTTCTGAAAAGTCGACTTTGGCAACACCTGGCCGCTGCTGCGGATGAAGACGAAAACAGGAATCGTTCGTGAATGCAGTGCCCACAATGCTTTATGAATTCTCCCGTTAAACGAATTTGCAATAACCTCGTTTTAATAACCTTTAAAGCTGCTTTCTTGAACAGCAGAACATAAAATGTGAGCTTTCGGTGTTGGAAATTACGATCAAAGAACTGAGACTCCGTGAGCCTGCACGCATGAAGTGGAGTGTGTAATGGTCGTACAACATGACCGTCTTCTTCTTGTTCGACTATGCATGCGTGGCGAAAGAAACGAAGCAAAGTAACGATGCCACTGTTGAGTGGGGAGCTTCCTTCGTTACTTGCCTATAGAGAATAGTTCAGCTGGCTTCTATATCGGATTTGAATACTCTTCGAGGTCTCAAGTTGCATACAGCGGCATTACTAACCGGTTTTCCTGACTGCGACACTTCTGCGCCCAGCAGTCATGGCTTGACGCGAGCTATGGATGGTGACCCCCTCGTCAACCATTGTCGGCTGCTATCACTTCGTGCCACCCACCCATAATGTTCAGATCCAGCCCGTTATACCAGCTCTTGGAACCAATCCCACTTGTACCCGCGATCCATTTGTGACCTCTTCGTCATCTTTGATGTGAGGAAGTGATAACAGGCGCCATGTCCAGCTGTTTTATCACTGTCCTCACATCAAAGATGGTTCATCCTCCGCTCGTAATATCACTCATCACCATTTGAACTTTCTGCGACTGTTTTAAAAAGGAAGTTATGAATCCCCGTGAAGACAACAAACCAAAGAAACACAAACCATACAGACAAATTTAACGAATTAGTATATGTAGATGATCTGGATAATGATAGACAAGATGTTGACATGTTGAGCGCAATTGACCTTACGTTCCTGAAATTTAATTCAATTCAGTGAAGAGGCAGACCAATGTAACGAGCAACAATCTTGCAGTTTGTCGAGAGTTGAAGGAAGGCGGAATGACGCTGATCAGCATCGATAGTGGACGTGGGAACGAGGCAATGCGAGGTCTAGCCGACACCCTTGAAATGCCACTGATCTCGCTCACTGCACCACTCTATCCGCAAGACCCTCCCAACTTGTGAGTAATGTTCCTGGAACCTTGACAGTTTGAGGGAATGGGTCTGTCTCTATTAACACTTTCTTTGAATAGGAACCCTACTGCAAGTGATTTCAGCTTCGAAGTGTCAGTGCGACCATCTCCAGCAGAACTTCTAGCTGATTTCGTCATTCACGAAGGAATGCGAGAGCTCATCTAGACTCGACGGATGGCAGAACATTGCTATGTTTACGGTGTTTTTCTTTTCTTTCGGCTCATGCGTACTCACGAAATCCATAAGATGTGGTAGGCGTAACTACGTACTCATTTCAACATAGTGGCCTCTGCGCTCCTAATTGGATATTTCATTTTGTGACATCTGCAATCAAGTCTTTGTCCAAAAGCCAAGATGACAGTTGCCCCAAGACGAAAACGAACAGCCCGCCATGATCGGATGAAATGCGCAGCCACGCCCACCGCGTCCCAGGGATTTGGTATATAACAATTTCTCAGAGCTATCTGCAAATGTTATAGACAGGCTTGTGGTTCACACAAGCGTGTCTACAACATGTGATGTGAGGAGTAGATGGCCGGGGGAAAAAGGTTAATCTGAAGACGAGTGGTTGGACTAAACTCAAACGCCGAAAGCAAAAACAAGCATGGTTTTGAATTAAGAAAACTCAAGGAATCATACATTTCTTACTCCCGGCGGGCCGACTTTTCTATCAAGAGTTTTGAGTGAAACCCATTAAAGTTTTACTGACACAATATCAAATGTCAGCTGGAAGTGCCCCTCATAAGTAGTTAGTGCACAAGTTCAAATGTTACTGAGCACGGTGGAGAGCTGCCTAAAAAATCAGGTCACGAATATACGACTGACGCTGCTGAGCATAGCGCGACGTTCCTTGCCACGTCGCCGCAGTGCGGGTCTCCTAACCACTATTCGCGACAACTCGTAATTCCCTTGGTGTAAATCCCGTTGGAAAGAAATGACGGTTTCCTCAGAAAGGGTTCCTGCGAACCTAGCCACTCATCCGTGAAAAACTTACCATAAGAGGAGTCCAGTAAAGTAGTGAGCTGGTTCGAGCAGTCAGCCCACAGAGTTGTAGCCTCTAGGAGAGAGAGTGATAAATAAGAGAGTACCAACCAATCATCTGCACTGTGTCATTGCGACGCTATTTCGGCGAAGTTGAGTAGGAGTACGCAGACAATCCCCGCTTTGTGTAATGAAAACATCGAAATGGACCGAGAAGTACTGAGCGAGTCTTGCTCAACGAAGTTCCATTTTTAGCCGGTGTGTCACTGCCCTGGTTATGGCATCATCTGCATCGCAAGTCGAACACATCAACGAGAGCTCAATTGT
>MU931973.1:0-14356 GCA_036418165.1 Cooperia oncophora | reverse complement strand
TGAACATCTGTAAGCCACCCCGAATGGGTGGCTCGTTTGAAAGGGACCTGAATAACTTGAAAGACTTCACTTTTTAGCTGCTACGCCTTTACTCTGTCAACTCGGAGAAGCAAACTCACCAAAAGCAACAAGAATGGTGCCTTTTGATTTTGGGTCAGAGACAAACTCTAGAAGTTCGCCAGTCAGTGGTTTCGCTGTTGGACAATATGCACCATAATCGAAGAGCTGTAATTGGCTGTAGTAAAGGCGCAAGGAAATCTGAACGTTCATTTCTACCTCTCCTCATTTCTTTTTCTTTTCGTCATTCAATTTTTTGTTTTATTTCTAGAGAATGCTGTGTAAAAACAGGGTAAAAGATTAAAAACCACATTGAGGGTCTTGCTAGGTCTGTTTCCCACTCAAAGTCTTGAGCGGCACAGAATCCGCACCTCCCAGTTGTGGTAAGCATTCAATGGATGGAACTGAGTAGCGGATGACGAGTGAAATGGGGTACATGTATCCGCAGTGGACGGGTCATGCCCCAGGGTAGGTAATTGCGATATGAAAAGTTCGTACTTCATTCCGAAGCAACCTATAGATAGGAAGAGATGGATTAGGGTGACCAACAGTTATACAGATGAATCGAGAGAGATACATCGACAATGGGCTTAGTAAGCGCTAAGATGGATTGGGTTTATAGGTATGGTGCGCGGCTCTTCGCTACGATTGTCGCTTCCCCACATTTCCTTCTGCGGTATGCCCCACCAACAGGGTACATAATTAATTCGGGATTTTGGTCGAGATCGTACGAACCTGCCCCTAAAAGGTGGTTTTCATACGACCCGCCCCTCTACTCAACGAGCGAGCCAAATGCGAAGCTCCCCGTTAGATAGTTGCCACCGACAGAAAATTGGCACTGATAACTATTCCATACCCAAGAAAAACACAAACAAAAAAATTTTTAGCCCGAAACGTTGCCTATAAAATGTAGTCCCCCTGATCACAAATATCACATTCGTTTTGAGCGCTGGTGCCATTTGGCACCATTGTGTGCCAGTTTGGCGCCACATCACTTTTTTCACCATAGTGGATGACTACTTGATACTTGGCCGGTTATTTGAGGCTCCTGGTTCTTACAATCCGAGCATGGCACACCATGACGCCAAATGGCGCCAGCGCTCGAAACGATTGTGATATTTGTGATCAGGGCATCGAACTACATCTATAGGCAACGTTTCGGCGAAAAAAATTTTTTTTGATTCTGACAAAGCGCCGAAAAATCAACTGAAAAAATCCTCAGACCAAGTACGACCCCTCCCACAACGACAAGGTGCAATCTCCCTGTTGAGGAATTCCCAGCGATGATGTGCCAGAGGGTGTGATGTGTTCCAGAAGCTTTCCGCTGACCGGGAGGAGGGGGGTATAGCATGATGCAGGACAAGTCAGCACTTAAAAATGTCTAGGGACAACCGCGCCTCTCGCCGTCTGGCGATCGAATTCGCCCCGACTATTATACACAGTATGGCTTTAGGCACTTACATCATTCGTCCTAGGCGACGGACCAATGAGATCGAACGGCATATCTGTGAAGGTAGCTGACGCGGTTCTTTGGTACTCGAAAAAGCTGAAACATGGTTGGCGAAACTCTAAAGCCAAAATAATCAATAGCCATATAGCAATTTCGATCCATGCTATCTAATCAAAAGGGGATTTCAGAAATAATTATTGTGCCGATTATCTTCCAAAGGCGCACTTCCCAAGGGCTCTCAGTTAAGGATTTTCGTCCATTTCGGTGTCAACGTAGTTCAGGCGTCTCGAGTTACTTGTAAACGGCGAAGTCTCCCTCTTCCATCCTTCTTTCTTAGTGCTTCCTTCATTTCCTTCTTCCTCTCTTCCTTTTTCTTTCTCGCTTTTCATCTGCTGAGCCAGTGGATAAAAGGATAAAGTCTTCGCCGTTGATCAATCCCTTTGTGGGATGCGGCACGCATTCTACTTCCATTCAGAATCGTAGTGGCTTATTGAATGCGATGTGGCCTATACAATGACTTGCGGGGGCCAGCCGATGTACAAGTCAGTGTTATTATCCTCCCAGACGAATCTGGTACCAATTTACCGTCCCCGGAGGGTAGAAGGCTTGGTTGGCCTGGGATTCGAACCCTAGGACCGCGCGAGTGGTAAGCGCGCCACTTGTCACTACAACACCTCCTGCCCAGTGGATACTGGGCGGGGAAATGCCTTTGAACCTTCAAAGCGAAACCATGACCGGTAGGTACAAGCCCTGCAAGGCAGAGTTCAGACTTCGCGACGGCAGCGCTTCGGTCGCGCGTTCGACGCGATCAATGCAGTCGAAAGCATGCGCATCGATCGCGTCGAACGCGCGACCGAAGCGCTGCCGTCGCGAAGTCTGAACGCTGCCTAACCGTAGTTTAGCGATGTCACACGGCTGCGCGGCACATCTGCTCTATAAGACTATGCTGCGCAACTCGAGTCATGTGCGCTCCTAAGTGTGAGCATCGTGAGTATGTCAGCTCCTGCTAAACTGCATCAGCACCGATGAGAATAACTTGTGGGTTGAAGGGCTTCCAAGATCCCACATCCGCACGGCTAGCACCGCTACTTGGACACACGCTCAGGCATCAGGTATGCTGTCATGGCTCTAGTCTCACATTTTCTTGATTTCATGTTGAGCCTGCAGGAGCGCGAGATTCCCATTTCGCTTTTAGCTGAGTATAATGTGTTTCGGGGAGTTGGAGGAGACAATGCCACTTCTGAGCCACTTCTGAATAATCTACAATAGGAGTAGGAGCGCTGGAATGGATGATACATCATGAAAATTCAGAGATGGTGCGCTCAGCCCGAAGCTTCTTTCCAACTCTTTACCTCGACCTTGAAGGCAGGCTATTCTAGCGCTCAGGCAGTTTGCAAACTGGGATTGCAGACTGGCACATGCCAAGAAGGAAGTCGACGTAAAATTTGCCGGGTTGTGGACTGTGCAAGGAGTACGGTTCTGTGAGCCGTTCGAGAGGCGAAGGGGCCACCCCTTACCTCTCAAACGGCAATCGCTCAGATCACAACTATGTCCGAGACCTACCTAAACGACGGCACAACTGAAGCCAAAGCACTTTTCATGCGCTCTCCAACAAGAATCCCGCTGATGGCAAAGTTTTGAATCCACTGAACTGTCCCCGCGAGGCGATGTCGGAATAGCTCTGGTATGAATTCAGCATCATGAATCGGCATGTAATGACGTGGTGTGAGCACAAAATTCCTGAAGAAAATAAAGAAGTTTTCTCTTCCAGCAAGAACAGAGTGGAAAACTCTGACTGTGAGTCTGAAAATGAAACGTTAATTTAGTAGGGACCAACCACGTTAAGTTAATCAATATTGATGAATTATTTGCTACTATCTAATTTTTTGGAGTTCCTGCCACCCTCTCCCAACTCTTTACGGAAAACCCCTTCATCGGGCTAAGGTGCCGAGAGAATCTGCCTTTATCATGCACCAGTGGCGCACAGGCCTAGAACAGAGGACCACCGTTCAATTCCTTTTTGGGATGCCCACATATTCTACTTCAATTCAGGATCGCAATGGCATATCGGAGGTGGTTCGGCTCACATCGGCAAGAGTTTCTGTAGAAGGCATGTTTTATAACAGAAAACTGCTAAGTTCTTAGATAGTAGTAGTCCTACTGATAAGCACAAGTTAAACTCTTCCAAACTTCACAGCCATGTTTCGAACAAAAACTGCACAAGAGCTGCAATTAACCCACGACAGGGTACAGCGTCGTGATGACGTGAAATGGGTGAGTGTCAGTCAGACCCTCGCCCCCCCCGCCCACCTCCCTCGAAACTACCGCACTTTTTGCCCTAAATGTCCCGGCTTCCTAACCCCCTGGGGAGAGGTAAGCCCCCAAGGCGAATAGGGAATTTCTTAATTTCTTAGAATGTCTCCAACCAGTCCTACACCCACTATTTTTCCGGGATTTCTGGAATTTGGTCCTATTCCCACAAAAATTTCGCTGTCCAGGGAAGATATAGCCAGTGTGAAACGTGAAAAATAAAAGTCAACAACGAGGGAAAATTTTTCCCAACACGGCAACTTCATCTCCTCAATGCCAAAGGCAGCATATGACCCCTTTCTCTCTAGCGGCCAAGCATCGACCTCCCCCCCCCGATAGGTCGCACACAACGTGCTCGTGCCCTGTTAACCACTCCTCGGGCAGCAGTCAACACAAAGAGAAGCTTATGCGTTACGAGGACTAGAAGTATCACAATCGTATCGCTACGTCTGTCGTTTAGATAGGCAATTCGGCGCAAACTCTGTATGAAGCAAGTTCGATCCAAGGAACAACAGTCTTGATGAAATCGCGAGGACACACGAAGTATCCGTTCCTTCGCTTATTTCCAAAAGATATTCAGATAACGAGAGAATGAAAAGTGGATTCGGTATGTAAATAATAAATGTGCAGCAAGCGATCACGTTAGGCGGTGCTGGATTCGAGTTCTCGGCTGAAGGTCAATTCCTTTGCCCATAATCATGATATGAAAAAGTAAAACAAAACTCACAATTCGCCATGAGCCCGCATAGATTCCCCGGTAGCAACCAATGTGTGTTGAGACTCATACAGGACATGGCGTGCCCCATTGAAGATAAATGATGCGATTGTATCAACCTTTCGTGGTAAGGAAAACTGTACTCCAGAGTGTTAAGCAACAAGGTAGCAGAGAGGAGGTGAGAAGGACTAAAGACAGGCATGAGAGGCTTTTTGAGGCCAGAAAATGTCGTTCTTTTGATAAGAGTGTTCGTTGAAAGCGAGACTGCATTTGGATCTTCTCGAAAAGTTGATGTAATCGAGAACTCACTTCGACAAAAGACCTTGTATTAACGTGACGCCTTTCGACTGTCTTAACAGCTCATCTCTTCTTTATCACTAGCGGCTATCGCCTATTGCCTCATTTGCTTCCAATGAGCCCTCTGCCTTTTGTGGGAGTAAGCTGGTCATCCGTTGTAGTGTGACTTGTTGTACAGTTGCAGCTCTTGACATTGTATTAGATTGTATTAAGCAGATGCCCCGACCAAATTGCCGTTGACGGGCAGGTCAACCTGGTTTGTATTTCGAGCAACTTAGTTGTTAGGAATTGTAATACCATGTATACTTGATTTCATTTAAGGTCTGACGAAGCTGTTAAGACAGCGAAAGCTCACCAATAAAGGTGTTTTGTGAACGAGCTTCTCATTATAATTTTCCCAAGAAGATTCAATAATGAATCATGAGGCTCAAGTGGAATAGCTCGATTTTGAAGCATGCATTTGCGAGTGCGAGTCTACGGGCGGAGTCACCTCGACCGTACCGCATTCGTCTAGCTCGCTGCTCACGAAGGGGCGTGTCAGGGGTTATGAGTTTGGCGCGGTACCAAACCCGTTTGCCACCAGTTCTTGATGCGAGCTTGCAAGACATATCGTTCATTTCACTCGTTTTCTAGCAAGTGTTGTCGCATACCCGCTCCAACAGCTAGCAGAGAAAGGGTTTGGCCCGTAGCACGCCCACACTGCCTGACACGCCCTTCATCCGCAGCGAGAACATACTCCCCCTTCCGTTCATCTTGTCATGAGCAGAAAGGGTCGCGATTAGTGAGAAGGTCCCCTTTCTCCAAGCGACTCCGCAAATGTAACTATCGCGGAGTATGACCAGATATCCAATTCTAAAGGGATGAGTTTCAGCTCTGCAAGGCTTCCAAAATAGGCTTCACCTGATTAAGTGTGGCGAATCCATAAGCACATACAGCAAACAGAGTATCAGTCAGAATCAAGTCAAATTTCTCTTCCACCATTCGATTGAAGAAGTCTCGATGTTCTTTCAATACAATTTCACAACTGTCAGCTCCATAGAAAAACGGGAGCATCTGAAATAATCGCCTGCAAAATGGAGACTGGGTGTTCCTCGGATGTTGCAACTGGCAGCATATTTGTTTGTTTTTAACTGGAGTAAGTTCAACGAGTCGGCAACCCCATGGATAATTATAGGCACTACTGAGTCGCTGAAGTCGTTTGGGAGGGAAAGGAGGGCGAGCAACACTTTTCAGCGGACTTTGCGTCCTTCATTCTAACCAGGGCTTGGTGTAGAGTATGTTTTTCTGTGAGAGCGACTCCCGGCGACTATGGTCGTCCGCAATTTAAGTGTAAACCTTGATTAAAGGCACGGGCCGCGATAAAAAGCCTAGGTGATGTTGCAGAAATGTGGAAGAAAATTAGTGAACTGCCTATGTAGGGAAAATGACAAAGAGGACGTTGAAAACGCATTCATTAGGCCTTCTCTACACCGTAGGAGTAAAAGACCGGAAAGACAGCGCGCTGGGACGATTCCCGTCGGCTGATTCGCAGTAGTGAACCTTATGACTTTAGAGACACTGAAGCCTCCACTCCATGATACTTTCCCGGAGGCATTACTTTTGCCGGAAGGCGGAGCCCCAATGAAGAGAGAGGGATGGTACCAGTGGAGAGCAACGTTCGAGCCTCGAATTTCCTTTATCGTAGAACTTCGGTGCCGCGAAACTGGCACGGGTTGTTGAAAGATCAACGATTGAAGGCTCTTCCGATCAGCGGCAATATTGAAGATGAGGATCTCGTCTGAGCACAAGAGGCAAAGAGATTTTGAGCTTTGTGAGCCGACGTGCAAATGGTACGACGCACATTGGTAATCACAGTGTCTGGCTTAAATGAGTTTCGGCTGGTGCTCACCCCAACCCGCCGGACGCGTACTTTATTTCGGATTGATGAATTGTTTCAGACTTACTAAAGAACGCGAACTAGCAGAACCCAACTGGGACCACAAACATTCCAAAGACTGTGTTTGTGGCAAAATCCGTGCTGAATGTATGGAGAAATCAGCTCTTCCCTAATGTCGCGCTGTTCCACCTTACTCTCTTTTGCCGATGACGGAATAACAAGGTTGATCGTCTCTACCCATAGGTCTATGCATGCAGAAATTGTGCCTCCGAGACGAGAAAATGAACGAATTGTGTGCTTCTGGTACTTCTGAAAATAGGTGACTGTTACACACTTACCTGAGCAGTAACGCCGTAATCCTGGGACCACAGAAAAGTCTCAAATTCTTTGCCGGCAAATGGATTGGTGTGATCTGAATGAATTGGGTGTTTGGGATTAATATTCAAAGCTTTGGAACTCCTTATTACGCTTGAATGAAACATTGAGATGACATCATAGCGAGTGGCAGGAGGGAGACAGCGGGCTAGTGTCAGGCACAACCCGGAAATCAAAGGCAGCACTCAAACAGGCGTATGCCTCGTGCATTTTCGGGTTATGCACTTGGCAATGGCCGTTTTTACTGTTATGCCAGTTAAGGGACACCGGAATCACGCTCCCCCTTCTAGCAGCTAGTTGCCTCTGAGCGATCACGCGTTTGTAGGCATACCGTCGGGAGAATTCCATGCTGTTTGTAAGGACGGAGACAACAGTCCACGACCCACTGTACCTTAGCCCAATGCTCCAGTCTCTCCATTTTTGGTGTTAAGCGGTGAAATGTGTGAAAGAAGGTTGCCAAGTGACTCATCCCTGAGGAGAAAGCCAAAAAGAACGTCGGAAACATCTTTAATAAGACTCCTCCAGCCCAAACAATTGCACGAGCTTTGCTGGGGCCGAAACAAGGGGTCTCGCTTCATCGCTTTTGCCTGTAAGGCGACTTGAAGCCAGAGTCTGGAGCGGAGTCCACGGGAAGGAGGTACCACGGGGCCTACTTTGCTAGCATGGTTCCTACAGCTTCCAGGCTTTCGTCAACTAAAAGGGGCACATAAGGTTAGTCTGTCCAGGCCGAGCATGAACTACGGCCCACATGTCGCCTGGCATGCGGACCACACTACCCTCCAATAACGTGCGCCATGACCTCAGAAAATGCGAAGACGTCTTCGCTTTTTCATAGGTCAACGTGAACCATTGCCTTAAAGCTTCATTTGATCTTAACGGGTACGTCACGCGACAGTAATGCAAATCCTCGAGAGTAGGCCATGTTGAAGACGCGAACTCCAACATCCTTATTTGAAACAAATTAACCCTTGAACATGAAAACGTAAAAGTCATGAATTAAGTTGCAACTATTGGGCTTACAGGCCCATAACAAGGCAAGCAGAAGACACGGCAGCACTCATTGTCGCAGCCTACAAGAGCAGTTTGCCATGTACAGACGTGGAATGGGAAGCAACAGTTTGGGAAAAAGTGGTTGAATGGGAGCCACACGCTGGACCATGACTCTTATGACCATGTCCACTCTAACCGCGACTATTAAAAGCCATGTAGAATGATAATTACAGTCCTCATCATTGCGGACCGGTGGGGCGTGTCAGTGCGGCTGCGTTTGGCGCGGTGCCAAAGTCGTTCTGCACCAGTTGTTGAAGCGGGCAAGTGACATTACTGTATTATATCCTTCGTATTACTCGTTTTCTACCACTTTTTGTCGCATACGCGTTGCAAACAAATAAGGCTGAGAACGCCTCAACAGTGTGCAACTCATAGTGGCTGGCCACCGCCCCATGCTGCCCGCAATGATGAGGACTTAGCTTGCAACATTGCAATCAGAAAGGGCGGTGTGAAGCGGGCGGGGGCGAGCTCGTCACCAGCTGTCTTGTTCAACCAGTAGTGAATGACTGATGATCCGTTAAGAAAGAAAACAACCAGTGGTGGTAATGCTGCAGGCACCGACCCGACTGATTGCCGTGATACCAACTGTACACACGTTGCTTTTTTGTTTAGTGAGACGGTGCAGATAAGCAAAGGTGACGTAGCAATTGTCACCTCCGCATGGTTTCCCCACAACCATCGTTGCGCTGACATTCTATCTATGCAGTGGTTCTTTAGGCACTTCTACTTGCTTGAAATACTTGCGGAAATTGTTTAGTAAAATGTGGCTGCTATGCACAACACCTTAGTACACAAGTTATAACGTATTAACTCCTTGGGCATATGCTCTCTGGAGATATATAATTACAACATTTATCGAGTATTAGGTTGCAGTCCTCGTTGCTCACTTTTTAATCCCTAAGGCATGTCGATCCTCCAATCCAAAACTCATCTCATCCGGATACGCCTCCATATAGAGAAACACCTGATGACCGTCATTCTTCAATCTATTAATTAATGGCATAAAAGAGCCGGTATGTGACCGGCCTTGAGGCATTGACGCCAGCAGTATTTTTGCGCCATGTAGAGTATCAGAGAATATAGTTAGAAGTTGTTTAATGAAGGTAGCATAGTTACCTGCAAGCGAAAATGATTAGTGTGGATTCTGGGTAAAAGACCAAATAGTAAAGAAACCGTACTTAAAGGTATCTGACGAAAACCAAAATGAGTTGCATAAGTGAGTGACAGTCAAAGCGCATCAGTCAAAAGGAAGGGATTCTCAGCTTAGGGTATAGCTAATGATGTATTTAATTATTAGGTTGGAAAGAAAGTCCTGAGACTTTTGGAACATACCGCCTGAAAAAAACCAGAGAATTTTGAAAGGATCTTCTACCCCTGGAAATTCATGAATAACTGTTCTGCTGAGGTTTTTGCAGGCATGTATGTAATGGCTTTGTGGAAGCTTAAATTCGTAAAGGAAAGATCAAGGTACTTTCACCTATTCGTATCTTAAAGGCACGCGTCCAGCGTTCAGTTGAGATTTTCCTCTGCCTGCGTGGGCAAGTGTCAAGTCCGCTGAGGCAACAACTACACCGCGGCGCAAAAACGCGTGAGGAGAGCCACGATGCCGTCGTTCTTATCATTGACCCAACCTACAATCATTGGCACCGCCCACCATTCATTTCTAATGGTTACCTGATGGTGCGGTTGTTTCGCTGCTGCTTCTCTCCACGTCGAGTGGTGAGAGTGAGGTGATAAGGGAAAACAGCTGATATCAACAAGTGAGAACTCGTGCGATCGCACCTTCTCTTCGCCTTGAGCACGTACAACCTCAATTAAGCAAGGGGTTCTATATAGAGCCTTTCCTATGATTTCTTGCTGATTTTTCTTTACTGAGGGGTTACTTGCTACCTTGTTATAAGTATTTGAGCCGCAGAACTCATCAAATTTGAATGCGGGTTAGCTTTAAAGACACATGGTACGCTCAAACACATTGAGGGTGTATGAGACTATCAGCCCCCAGCTGTCGATGTGTCGTGGTCCCCCCGCCCAAAACTGCACGGGGTCAGAGTACGGGGCCGTGGGAAAGTCGTAATTCCTTGCTACGCCGCCGTTTCGCAAACTCACGTTTATGCTAACAGCCGTCCGCGCGGCGCGTGTCGCGTGCAGCTCTTGGCTTTTTGCCAAGTCCTGTAATTGCGCTTTGGAATACAAGTAAACGCAATTTCTTCATGCGGATAACATTTTAGGTGCTGCAAAATAAGAACCGAAGATGATGACGGGCTAGAACTCAGAGCAACTGTGGTGCTTCTGCAATATCCCTCAGAGGCCGCGGCATTCCCACAGGGACATGACAATAAAACGGGCAACTTTGACAATAAAACAATTGGAGATACAAGCAAAACTCGAATTTATAAAGTTTGAGGTATTGCTCATGTTCAAGTCCGAATAGAAGGTGATGAAGATGACAAAGGCTAGAAATGAAGAACAACGAATGTAGATGTAAATAAAACAAAATTGAAAAAACTAAGGAAACGCAATAAATTAAAATCGCGTGTGCATTTCTGCGATCCGGCTCGAATCCGGCTCTAAAGCTATAGAAATACTTCAAACTAACGAGTGGGACGCTTAGGCCGTTTTTATTGTCATGTTCTGTGGGAATGCGCGGCCGGAATGCAGCACAGTTGCTCTTGAGTTCTAGCCTCGTCATCATCTTCGGTTCTTATTTTTGCAGCAGGCCTACAGATTTTCCGCATAAAGAATTGCGTTTGTATGACTGTTTTCCAAAGCCGATTTACAGGACTTGGCAAAAAGCACAAGAGAGCTGGCAGCGTCGCGCGTTCGCGACGGACAGGTGTTAGCTAAAAACGTGGGTTCAGCGAAACTGGCGCGAGCATAGGATTCGACTTTCCAAGGCTTCCTTACTTGACCCGTTGCAGTTTTTGGGCGGTGAGGACCACGAACATCGGACGGTGGGGTGTGACAGTCTCATTTCACCTCAATGTGGAGCGTACCATGATGTCTTCAAGTGCTCCCTGTAGGGCTGCACTCGTTCGTAGTATGAGGAAACAGGTACGCGTCTTCAGGAGGATGGGCGTTGTCTGTAGGGACCGTACCGCTTGTATTAAGTGCTTGCGAGTTGGATTGCCCCCCTTCTATACTCAAGGTTGGACAGTTACGATGGCAGCCGTTTATTCAAAACCCTAGAGACATTGCCCAACGTAATCACCAGTAAGCTAGCTACAGCTCTAGGGTGCACCTAAGTGACAGCTGCCATGATTCTCCACAATACCTGTCACAGGGAAAATTTCTTACTATTAGAATGTGTGGGCTTTCTCTTCTTTTGTACACATTGGAAGGACTTAACGATGTTTTGCTGGTCACCAGAGCTGGGTTCCTTAATGGTAGGCAGTGCACCATCGTCACAAAACTCTCCTGATCTGAGCAGAAACAGTCTGCGCGCGTTACGAACAGCGATTGCATCGAAAAGGTTTTACTGTTTATCAGTGCGGACTTCAGAGCGAATGGTTTATCAGTACACCTGTGACGGCCACAGTCGACAATGATCAACTTCGAAAAATGGATGACGTAACGCTTTGTCTCATTCAGAAACACTCAATTTCTTTCCTTTCCTCGACTATGTGAAGTTCGCATGTAGGGATGAGGCCTACTAAAGTTTATGAAGCGTGGTTAGAGATGCGACCGTACCCAGTCTACTCAATAGATTCAAGCTGTTATAGTTTGATAACTACTGTTTAACGCCGCAGTGCGCAAAGTTATCACATGAATGCTGAGTCATGTGCAAAGTCGAACCACGAAGGATGGTTAGCGGAAGGTGCGGGTTCGAATCCCGTCCGTGGTCCGACTTTTGCCCACAACTCGATAGACTTAGTAGCTTCTGAATGCCATCTACTTTGGTAAACGTCCACTCGAAAATGAGGTCCACCTCTTCTTTTCATCGTAGTTGCCGTAGTTCTGCAAGGATGGAATCGAGAAGCTGTGAGAGAAGCTGGACGCTTGTTCTAGTTTTCAGTAGTGATTACCCTGTAGATTGGGGGTGTCGCTCGGTGAAGGAAATGTCAGCAATAATGATCAGAGCGTCGCAGGACTTTATATGTAACCTAATAGCAGTACCACCACAAATCTCCTCACCTTGTACGATCTCCTTCCCTACCCTACCTACGACCGTTCTACACAATTTTACAACTGCCCACAAATTTTCCCAGTTTTCCCTGCATTTTTCCGTTTTTTTTCCAAAATCAGCTTCTGCGGGGGGAAGGGGAAGAGTACGTGTCGAACAACCGGGAAACGTAAACGACCGGAAAAGCTTTTCTCGCGACTTAGGAAAATTTTCTCGAAGGCAAGTACGACCCCCCTCGATCCCCTCTCCCCAGCGACTCCCTCCTCCGATATGGTTGATAGCCGTAGCTGCGCATTCTACTGCCAATCAGGATTGTATATAGTGGTTTGATGAATGCGATGTGGCCTATACAATGACCTGCGTGAGCCGAGCCGATGTACAAGTCAGTGTTCTTATCCTCCCAGACGAATCTGGTACCAATTTACCGTCCCGGAGGTGGAAGGCTTGGTTGGCCTGGGCGGGAGTCGACCCGGGATTTGCGCGTGGCAAGCGTGCCATTTGCCGCAAGACCAGATACACATGGAGAATTAGCGTTACTTAAACCCAGTCTTGGAATTTGCTTCTGAAAGTTTCTTTCCTTTCTGAGAAAAAATGAACAGCAAAAGCTAGAGAGCAAGCAAAAAAATGTAAGATGCTCACTAGGAGTGGTCTTGCCTTAACTGAGCTAGCCTCCGACCACATCTCTAAGAACAAGTGTACGACACTTGCAAGATAGGGTACTGGAAATACCGACCACGCAAAGGATATACTCAGAAGAATATATCTTTCAAAGCCTGATTTTCCGCGGCTCTTAGAGAAGGAGCCCAAGAGCTAGGCAATTCAAGGAATTCCTTGTGGTAGCCTATTACGAAAGAAAAACGAAGTGGTCATGAATAGTGATGAATGAAGGAATGAAAAGAGCACTGACTGCTAGACACTTGCACTCAAAGACCGATTTTCCCCGATCAGGTTCAATTATGGCGTTAAAGCAGGTTAAACAAAGAAAATGGAAATCTACATTAGGAAACCGGATTCAACATATTTTTTTACTTCATGTTGTACAACCAAATTAGTTTTTGAAGGTCAACACTTTTCGGTAAGTACTCTTTCTCAAAAAAATCTGCTGTTCATCGGAATGAGCGGACCCGTTTGGACTGTCTATGCCTTCACATTTCCTGTTCTTATCTATAACGTGGGATAGAAGTGAGCAAGACTAAATATTGCGAGTATTTTTGGTAATGATTTCACTACATATATCCCCTTAAGTGCAGTGTTATAGTCGCACTCAGTCTGGGCAGCGTCAAAAATATGGAATGAGCACACCCGCGGCGTTTCGCCATTAACTGTTCTCTTCGAAAGCGGTCCCTAACCGATCACTATTGGTATAAAAGGGCAGCCGGTTCCGGGCTCATTCTTCCCCCCCCCCCCCCCGACACCGTCCCGCTTGATTGTGACGACATCAACTATATGTCTAAGCGGCTGTGCGTGCGCGCGCGTACTCTGTTAGCGAAGCAAATCATAGTGTCTGTCGCAGTAACAGCTGAAGGTTGGTTCCAAGAAGTGATATATGGGGCGAGACGGGAACACTATTGGCGGATGAAGAACTGATAACACCTGATACGGTCTGATAAAGGGCGCTAGAAGATTAGCAGATTTCATAAGGCGAGTTACACTTAGATCATTAGGAGCAGTGGTTCCTAGAAGTGATGTAGGAGGCAGGACAAGAATACTAATGGCAGTTGACAGGAACTGTTAGCTGCTTGCTGAGTGATGTACTACAGTGGTAAATGGTATTATTCTGTTCCGGATATAGGCGTACCTCTGATTTCATGCGAGGTCCCTCCTGGGTATCTTATCTAAGCCCTCTAGGAGGAGGGTTTCACATCCACATATCATCACTGCATGTGGAGGCGACTATGAATATTCAACGTGCTCTAAAGGGACTATCTGTAAAGGAGGTTGTAGTGATCGCGCAATTGTGTCTAGTAACCATGAAATTTGACTGAAACCACATTCCATGGTCGACGTATGGGCGGAGTCGGACCTGTTAACATGTCTTCACCATTGACTCCTTACCGCTCCACCTTCTTGGGATGAACGCACAAGAAGGTTGACCGTCCCCATCCA
>MU931972.1:0-14566 GCA_036418165.1 Cooperia oncophora | reverse complement strand
CACCCCACATATAGTTAAACAGCGAGCTCAGAATGTGATTTTCCGTTGTTGCAAAGTCCGTGGAGTATGGGAGCTGCTACAAAAGCTTCTGCAGGTTTCTGAAGGGTGCTACTGGCAGCCTTCGATTGGTGAAAGGCTGCGAATCGGTGGAGCAAAATGACTTGCCTCGTTCATGAGTTCTTCATAGGTGAATGACCTCGTTTCCCCGGTGTAATCGAACTATATGAATTTCCCATCGATCGCCCTAAATTTCCCAGCATTTGCGCGTGCCGTAGACCTTCAAAACCTCATCAATATGTCAACCGGAGCGATGCATGTCGTCCTGGTATGAAGCGCTTCTTGGCTTCCGTAAACCAATGTTGACCAGTCCCTGCAGTTACGGCATCTCCTCCTTACAAGGTGCAGATGTCTCGAGTCCGTGACTTCGTGGTTTTTGATCATTTTGTGGAAGATGTCGATAGTGCTGTTTCTCGCCCCTGGAACTTCTTTTTCGGGAACCTGGATTAGAGAAAATTCAGAGGCATAAGGAAAGTTCTAATTTAAGAGCGAAACCTTAGAAAGCTCTTGTAGACTAGACAAAGCCCCTCTAAATGGTGTACTACTGTTGGGTCCCATGATAATCAATCACTGCAAAAAACCACTGGAAAAGTAAACGGCTAGGAATTATTCATAGAAACCTATACTACGAGCATAGTACGTTATATCTTTTGGTGGACAATCAAGGACTGGAGATACACTGGGTCGAAAGAGTTCTATTTTAGAAAAGAAAGAGGAAAAAAGACAAAAAGAAAGAAAATAAGGAAAGATGAGATGCATCCCATTTCCCAATGAGTCTCACCTGAGTTACAAAAATAAGACAGAAAGACTTGCAAGTGCATGCGAACCGTCCTACGAACTAACGTGAACTGGAAAGAGTGAGCGAATTTACAGGCAGAGGGGCGGACCGCCCTCCTTTTTCCCGTGCAGGCAGTAGTTTCACGTAGAGAACATACATTGCTCGCACGGTGGTTGTGATGATTTTGACGGCGATCTTTGATGAGTTCACCTGCCTGCGACAACCTTGGCGTTGTTCACAATTTGCAACATCGGAAACTATGGGAAAGGGAACAGATCGTATCAAGTGGGAGAAGTGGAAATAGGAGAATTAATTGAAGAAAAGGGTTGAATATGGGCAGAATTACTTGGCTCCACTCCACCAACGACTTCGAGATTCGCGGAACAGAAAGTCGGTCAACTGTAGCTTGCAGATTCTTCCCATCGACACCTATCCAATCCTTTTCGCCGATTCTCCAGTGCGGCATCAGCTCGAAACAGTACCTTACCTTTTCCTGACGGGTCCAGAGATCAAATGATGGTCTTTAGAGCGTCACCTGTCTCATTCTATTAGTCTGCAGCAGTATCCCGAAATTCAAAGCGAAAATTATGAGCGATTATGAATCACCATGGCGATGATCGACCCCTATTCATAGTAAGCCCTCAGATGGCGCTCTATGATCGAGCTCACGTGCTATCGCAGCCGAACGCGACTTAGAGAACGAAATGGAATCAATCACTATATATTACTCGACTTATTGTAATAAGAGTCTTAACAGCCTGTTATCGGCACGGCGCAACTCAAGCCAGGAAGACTCTTAATCGCTTCAGAACACTAGTTGCTATGGACAAGAATCACAGATTTTCATTAATTCGTAGAATTTTAGGCAGCGTAGAATTAATGGAAAGCCGGCACGCAGCTGTCAGTCTTTTCCTATTGGTCTCCTGAGAGCTGAAGCTATATGTTCGACTTTGTTTCATACGGTGTTCTGCTAGAAGGGGCATGTTGCCTTTCGCTGAAAGCTTCTCTGCTTTAGTTCGGTATATAACTAAGGGCAGGTCTTGAGGGTTTTTGATGGGACCTGTAAATCTTTGCAAGTGCAAAGTGGTGGCGAAGAGATTAACTGGGAATTAAGTGGTCTTGCAAGATGACTGGACAGGGCTCGGAGATGTTGCTGCAGAGTGTCGGTGGTGGGGGAGGAGTCTGAGAAGAGGACGGCACAGCCCAATTTGACCTGCCTATTGTCATCGTTTACGGCCACTTGAAAGTTAGAGGAGAGACAGGCCTGTGCGCGGCGTCAACCCAGCCTATGACTCGCCGCAGCTTCCAATAGCGAACAAGACTCTAGCTCAGCCGTGTACGTTCGACCGGTGCTACTCTCGTCGCATGGGTGAAGCACTCTGATGAGTGCTGGTAGGATGGCTGCAGAGTGCAATCGACATATCTATATCTTTCCTAGCGTGACGCTCGGCGGCGTGCGAAGCTAGATGGATGCCTAGTGGACGCTGTCGCAAAGTATGATCGCAGCCTGGGCTGAACTACACCACCTGATCTTTGTAATGAACGCTGTACTCGAAAACGTCACGATTCTCATATTGTTTTACTCTTGCGCATGGCCTCCAGCGTTAGAAGTTCGGCAAAACAAACAAAAACGGCTTTTTCGCTGGGAAAAAAATAACAGAGCGCTTCACTTGAATTTGTCATTTTTAAAACATTCGAAACAGCTGAGAGGAAACAAAACAGGTCCAAGTTACAGTGCCAGATATTAGAATATAGTGTCTGGGAGTTTCGGAGCCTATCTCTTGTCAGTTCGGAATAGGAGCGAATCTTCACAGAGTGCGCTGTTTAATTAACAACCACATTTAGAAAATACATCGCTATCATATGGGCAACATCTCCAAGAAAGTGAAAGAGTACCTCAGGGAATCCGTCGTAGACCTGCGGGAATTTCTGAGCAATGGTGGCTGTTTCAGCCAATAGCAGATCAACCCACGTCAGCGAATCCCCGACAAGGTATCCTGAAAGTAGGTAAAGAGCAAGTCAGTTATTTCGATGGAAACTGGCTCTATGGATAAAAGAATAAGAGATAAATTCTCCGCCGTCACTACTCTTCCAGGATGCGGCACGCATTCTACTTCCATTCAGAATCGTAGTGGCTTACTGAATGCGATGTGGCCTATACAATGACTTGCGGGGGCCAGCCGATGTACAAGTCAGTATTCTTTATCCTCCCAGTTTAATCTAAGCAGTTTATCGTCCCACGGGATAGAAGGCCTGGGTCGCTTGGACAAAAGCTGACCCGAGATTTGGCCTCAGGACTGCGCGCGTGATAAGTGTGGTGTTTGCCACTGCACCACCTACGCCGCGAGAAAGTGTGGTAAACTAGAAAAACCTCTGGAAGTTTGTCCAATGAATAGTTAAGCTGACATGGGAGCAGATTTATAGCCACTCTTCGGAGAATCACCAATTATGTGAAGAGGCCGGTCTTGAGCTAAGCCAGGGCAACTTTTCCGTCATTTGTTGCCACCCTACGCCATTGGTGGAAAATATTGTCCCGGCTGCTCTCCAATCCACCCTCTCGTTTGCAGGGATAGTGACTGCCCATCTTATTTCGAATGGCGACTTGAACCTACGGTCCTTTCCTGGTAACTGTAGATCTATGCCTGACCTTTAATGGTCCATAGCGGTAAGTCAAAAACCAGGCTCGGAAAAATCGGTTCCGACACTGGGATAAGACCAACATTGACAGGGTGGTAGATGGAAACACCGGTCATTAAAAAAGGTTAGAACTCGCAGTAGAACCAGCGACAGTTCGTAAGCAAAATATCAGCAATACTCACCAGTTTTGTTATTATTTAGTATTTTCGACATGAAAGCGTAGAATTTATGGAAAGCCGGCACAAGCATATCTTTTCCTACGGTCTCCTGAAGCGTATGATTTAAGTATTTTTAGGTACATTACCGGTTTTTAAGAGAAAGGTAGCGCTACAAGGCCTTCCAACAAACCTTCAACATAGCTTGGCTAAAAAAAGAGATGTTCAATTTACCACGTCGCCTTTTTCTTGGCCCGTCAATACTCTGAAGTATGGACGAATCTCTAGGAAGAAGTCGTTGACCTGGATCGGCCAATGGCGTCCACTTGTGCCTGATCCCAAGCGGTTTTGCCAGCATAACCTAAATGAAGTTGCTACCAATCATATCAGTGGAGCTATGGGGTGCACTCACCGAATTCCCTGGCAAGATACCTGGCGATGGCCTGCGACTGACATAGCTGCTTTCCGTCGACTTCGAGCACGGGCAACTGACCAAAAGGCATCTCTGAAGGTAGCACGTAATGAGGTTCTGTTCCTTATTTCTATTCTTCTGACTTTGAAAACATATTCCACAAGAATTCAGAAGAACCTCCCATGTGAGGAAGCTATACTGGTCTGAAACCGTGGACGTGGTGCCGATTCAGCAGTTGCTGGATTACAAAAGCACGAAAGAATCGTATTTCGCTGGTAAATGCCATCTTTTCTGTGCCTTCGTCCTGTAATCAGGGCTACTAGCACATGAAATTGCCCCTCGTCCTTCGATTTTTCGTCACTCAGTTCACAGCTCTAGTCTGCCCTGACCTTCTGACCTTTTTTCTCTCGAAGAGAAAGGTACACTTTTTTTACAGGACGGTACTTTCTAATGCAAAAGCCAGGGGAGCCCAGACTCCAGTGCCACTTTTTTGCTTGAACGGCGCGGGAATGGGGGAACGGAGTTGGAGGCTGGAGATAACGGGGCGCCGTCACACAATCCATCAAGCTATCCTCGGTGCAGCGTTTGTACCGAGGTCTCGCAGGGAAACACGTACTCGGGTAGAGAACAATCACAAGTGAAGGAACGCAAGTAGCGCGTTTAGTTGCGGTTAGGCGTGTCGCTGGCCATGTGGCAGCGTGGGCAGAAGATAAAGGCGGAACTCAGATGTCACCACCTTCCAGCCCTGTTCCTGTTTTTGGCCGGAGAGTGTGTTACGCTACTGCAGCTGCAGATATGTTCATCACACACGTGGTTAGGACCAAGGTCCTCGGAGGCGAGGGTACATTTTGTCCTAAACTAGCGGATTCGTTAGCACGTTTCGATGCCCAGCTACCTACAGCTGCGAAAAGCAACACGTGACCCCCAGAGGGCGAAGAAGTCAGAGATGCGGCGACTTTAGGGTACGTTGCAAGAGAATCGTAGTTCGCCGCGCTGCGTCGCGTGCGACGCCGCGCCTGCTTATGACACGATTTTAGGGCACTGGCCGAGAAAAGACAATGTGTGACCAAATATAGACATAAGTGGGTAGTGCAATATAAGGAAACGTCGCCAGGGCACATCGTTGGTTGGGGAATCCCCAACAGGGGGGTCGTATTTGGCCGCCAGGAGAGGGGGGGTCGTAGTGAGTGCGGCAGCCAGTAACGAGCAGCGCAAATTGTCAATGTGCTGAGTCCTGTACACGAAACTTGCTTTGTAGAGAACTCGGATATGCAAAAAAATAGTACAAAACTTTCATTCATCAAACTAATCCGAAATAACTGCAAATATTAATAAGTCGACATTATCTCGTAAGTCCGTTGGTGACTAAACAGTACAACTCAAACTCTGGTTCGCTGCCAATGATATGGCGTGTCCGCGGTCGCGCTTGGCGCTGAGCCAACCTGTTTTTTCTCGACAAGCGACAGGACTACCATATCGTTCGTATAGACGTTTTCCAGCAGTTGGTCTCCTTTATCGGAGTCAGCAATTGGCGGAGCACGAATCTGGCAGCGTCGACAGGGACATGTTCCATCATACGCAACGGAAAACACTGTAAACAAGTGCACAGGCTCGCCATGGACCTCCCTGAACCCTATAGACACATTTGCTCGCGTGGACAGACATTACGCACAAGTTGCACCATCCCATCACTTCTGCGCGGACCTCAGTGCGCGGCGCATCCAAAGTCAGCGTAAACGAACCATATTCTGCTCCTGCTCCACCACAGGATACGTTTTTCATGCGTTCCTGGTTATTCGAACACGCTCACTTGAAACGGTACACAGGAAACGGGTTTTTCGCGCAGCTGGGAGTGTTCCCAAGAAATCCCCATCGCGAGATCTCATGAATCCCGAGAACTTCAGAAACAGTTCAAGAGGTTTTTAGAAAGAGAAAATCTTCAAACACTCGAAACCGTTCTCAGATTTGTGAAATGTTGAGTTAAAAAAATATATTGATTCAAACCTGTTCAGTTGAAATCACTCCCCAACGAATCCTTATGGCAGATTTCTCTGTGATTTTTGCGACCTTCATAAACGTTTCAGTACTTTTAGGAAGTGCAAACCTTCCTCTACACGAATACGGTCTCCTCTTCCCCACAGGTCCGCTTTTGAGGAAGTTATGGTCCTTCAAAACACCCCACTTTGCTGAAAACTCGCGTTCCACATGGCTGGTCCTGCCCAGAATCCCTTCCCCCGATACGCTAATCGATACTCGACAACCAGCTGATTTCGACTGGTTTGCTTGTCACGCAGCGTGGCGTGTGTCAGTTTGTTTAATGTTTAATTTATTGCTTTTCTTTCTTTTTTTCTTTTGCTTTATTGCATTTATTGCTCCTGTTTGTGCTATATCTGTTATATGTGTTATAAGTATCGTGTTCCAAAGTTCTGCCAACTTTCCTGATGCCTTTCTATTGGGTCGGGGGGGGGGGGTCGTACCGAACCCCCAAAAAAGGGGGGGGGGGGTCGTACAGGCTCGACCAAAATCCCCATCGAATGCTGTGCCCTGAGACATCGCGCCCATTACCGTGCGCGACGGAGCGGCAACTTGCGAACAGTTTTTTTTTCCCGCAGCTGTTGCTAGTGAGTTTGTTTCAAGGTAGGACCTAATGTAATTCGTACGTCCTCAAAGTCTTTGCCTGCAAAAGAGTAGGTTGACACCTGAGAATGGACATAAAAATAACAAGTTTTCTACTCAGCAATTGAAGCGGTTAGTGAACAGGTTGCCCGGTTGGTGGAAAAGTAGTAATGATTACGACAAAAACCTGGGGATCAAAAAGAACTACGATGAAATCAGCCCACCTGGCGGTTGACTTCAGCAAGCCCTCGTCCATTAAAATATGTCAGCTTGTAGTGAACCATTCTGAAACACAGCTTCGACCTTATAAAACTTTGCTTTATTTCACATACCAGAGTACATACAGTTCTGATTCCTGCAAACGATAGGGCGTGGGCGTGGGCTGAAACGTTGCCAAAGGGGTCTGATGCCATGCTGAGTCCGCAAGATTTGAGTGGGAGGCCTGTTCTGGCTGCGATACAACTCTCGCACCCCTGTACACCCCCTTTCGTGGAATCATGACTTTAAATTACGGCAAAGCGAGAAACATTTTTCAGCACAAATACCTTCTCGCATCGGTTCTACTGACAATTCAGAAGGTTCTGCTATAAGAAATGCTAAGACTCGGCGCTCTCCGACTTAGGAGAGGGGTGGGAGACGTTCTGCACTTTCCTAGTTCCTTTGAATAGTTCATGTCGATTAACTTCTCTCCTTGGTAGAACCCATAAACCTCTGAGAAGTTATGAAAAGGTAGAAGTGAGCCATTTCAGTAACAAGAATTCATAGATCTTCACGAAGGGGTCCTTGTTTGGGAGGCATTTGTTGCCCCTCCAAGCCGAACAGCGCCAAGATTTTTCGCGAACAGTCGGTAGAAGGTGACACATGATGGGATCAAAGAGAAAATTCACTTAGCTAATGGTAAACGAGAAACTTGCAGCATCAAAAGGCAATAGTTTCAGAACAGGCGGATGAGAAAAGTGACAAGAAGGCCAACAACAGCTCCCATTCAGGGAGCAGCACTACAGACTTCTTGTTTGCTGCGATGCTGGGACGTGTCAAGTGGCTTGCTTTGGGGCGGCTTGCCCGTTCTCCACCAATTGCTGAAGGTGGCAGGCGACAACAATTGGTGAGAAACGGGCTGGCGCTATGCCAGGCCCAGCTCCCCTGACATGCCCAGCAGCTGCAGCAAACAAGTCTGCAAGCTCTAGAAGCTCATTTGGAGTTATGAACACATTTAACTGATTGCAGAGTTGATCTGGACAATACTGGCACTGCGGCGGCTCTATTTCCCTTCAGGTGTCTGGTAACGGTGGATATTCTGAGCCTATTGGTTGACCAGTGATCAGTAGGGAATGCAACCTAATCAACAGGTGGGATAACGTCGCCGTTCCCATGAGCTTTGTTGCCTACCCACGTTGCGTGCCCGTCCTTGAGCTCTTGAGCTGTTCTCCTTCTGTGACCGTGATAGTGGTAGAAATGCGAAACCTTCGAACCTTCGGGCCTTCCTTTCTCCGTGCAGCAAATTCTGTGGCAACCTGTGTGGTAGTTTTCAAGTACGATGGACACTGCAGCTCAAGACTTCTGCACTCTTTGCCCTTTTTTGCCGCGGTGATTGCAGTGATGACTGTTGCAGTGAAGCTGAACAAATGCGTGATACCACTGAATGGTCACCACTGCCACACAGGAAGACTGAACCATCCAGCGACTTGGAAGCCACAAAGAAGTCTAGTGCTGTACGAGTATAGGACTACAAGTGTTTGTCAGACAAACAAAAGTTGGTCAGTCCCGATTGGACTAAATAAAGGTTCCATCGCTCTAATTTTCTTCAGGTTCTCACAATCTCATCAATAAGTAGACCAGACCGGGGCACTTCTTCCAGGCTGAAACTGAAACTTGAGTTCGCTACAGCAGTTGAGCAGTTTGCTGCAGCTATGGTTCAAGATGTTACGAACAGATGCCGTGTTTTTCGACAGCTTTATGACCGAAAATAGCGGGGAAAGCTCTTTACTGCCACCTGGAACTTCATTTTCAAGTGTCCGAATTTGAATGTTATTACACTTTTGTAAACCATATAAAGCCCCTCAGAATATATTATTGTTGATCCCATAATATTCAATGCTGCAAAAAAACCACTGAAAAACGGCTGACGGTAATATCTTTTAGCGGACTGTCAAAGATCGGAGAATACCTAGTCGAATGAGGTGCTATTCATTAGCAAACGAGGAAAAAGACGAATAGAAAGAAAGGGAGAAAGTAAGAAAAGACAAGATGCACCTCAGCCCCCATTAAATTCTTTCTAACTTGCACCGATAAGACTGGAAGGCTAGCAAAAGCACATGAGTCGCCCTACGAACTAACGTGAACGGGAAAGACTGAGCGAAATCGGTGGCAGAGCGGCGGATCGTCCTCGTTTTTCCCGTGCTGGCAGTCATTTCACGTAGAGAACATACATTGCTCGCACGGTGGTTGTGATGATTTTGACGGCGATCTTTGATGAGTTCACCTGCCGCGACCACCTTGGCGTTGCTCACAGTTTGCAACATCGGAAACTATGGGAAAAGAAGAGATACGTGTGTGTTAAGTGGGAGACTGGGAGAAGTGAAAAATGGGAGTGAGCTGATCAATAAAATACGGGGAGCAAACTGAAAAAGGAGTTGGATATGTCCACACTCGTGGCTGCCCACTCTTCCAGAGTTTTCGACGGATCCTGCACGAAAGAAACTGCGTTCCAACTGTAGTCTGGCAAACACTTCATATCGAATCTAAAGTACATCTTTTCCGACCTCTACACCTAGAAAATTACTTGTCCAGTATTACGTTTGTCAGGAAAGTTCTTCAGCGTTTTGTGTCACTGATTTTTTGTCACACTCATTGGCAGACGCTGCAAATACCATTCTCCCCGCGTTGCGTGCTCAGTAGTATAAGTCCCTCGAAGAGCAATCTTCTTGCGATATCTGATCGGTATTCATCTGGCCATTTCACCATTGCTCGATAAACTCCCTTTTCCAAACTTTTTGCACCCAAGGCCGACTGTCAAAAGAGCAACTTCGGACGATATTGTTCTTCGACTACAAATTGGGTCAATCCGCAGTCGAGACAGCTCGAAAAATTAACCAGGTGTGGGGCCCACTAGTGTTGGAGAAAGCACCGTGCGACAATGGTTCGACAACTTTCGTTCTGGAGATTTCAGCCTTGAAGGTGAAAGCCTCCGTAGCCACGTCGGATCCTAAAGCAATAACCTCGACCAGAATTCGAAGCGTTTCGTGCAGGCTTGACTCGCTGCCCAAACAGTTTCAGAGACGATTGCAGAAAAGCTAGGCGTTGGCAAATCCACTGTGTTGCAGATGGTCTGAAACGCATTGGGAAGGTGAAAAAACTCGACAAGTGGGTGCCCCACAATTTGAGTGACCGAAATTTGCAAACGTCTCGGTTTTCTTGCTCAATCCGCTTTGCACACAAGAAACGACCCGTTTTTGGACCGAACTGTCACCTGTGATGAACTGTACCTGTGATGAAAAGTGGATCATGTATGATAACAGGAGACGTTCCGGACAGTGGTTGGATGCCGACGAACCACCGAGGCAATTTCCAAAGCCGAATCCTCACGAAAAAAAGATTATGGTCACAGTGTGGTGGTCATCGGCTGGTGTGATCCACTATAACTTTTGTCACCAGGCCAAACCATCACAGCAGAGTCCTACTAAGAAGAATATCGGCGAGATGTATGAAAATTGCTTCAGCTGAGCGAGCGCTTTTCAATAGAAATGGTCCGATTCTTTTGCATGACAACGCCCGCCCACACGTTTCACAAATCACTATCCATAAATTGAACGAATTGGGGGTTGAAGTTCTACCTCACCCGCCATATTCTCCAGACCTTTCACCAACCGACTATCACCTTTTCAAACATTTTCAGAACTTCCTTGCTGAAAAATACTTTCAATCAGGACCAGGCAAAAAAAGCCTTCGTGGATTTCCCGTAGATTCTCCGGCCACACTTCCAGTTTTTTTTTGGTGAGTTTTCTTCGAGCCGAGATGTCACATTGGTAAAAGTGTAACTGATTCCAATGGAGTGGCTATTTCGATGGAATCGACGATGAGTATTAAAGTAAGTTAAGATTCGTTTAAAGTGAAACACTCAAAACGCTGAGAACTTTCCGGACAACCTAATAGTAAGTGCGCTGGCAGCACAAGTCTTTTCTCACATGGACCTTTATTTATAACCTGAGCAGTGGCGCCCGTCCGAGTTGTCCCACCATACTCCCCAACTCGTTGAAATAACGCTAATGAGCCTTTCTTTACCTGAGGCCCAAGGCTACTGTTAGATTAGCGAAAACTTTGGCACTACTACACCAACGGCGAGTACCATCCAATCGAAGGGCTCGACTATCCTGATCTTTGGAACCTTGAGTAATGCGTCCATGGTCTTCGATCGGCGACAGACTGTGAAACTCCGATTTTTCCCTATCAATTTTGTGTGGCGGATAATTCCGAGTGTCGCTAATTCGACTGTGCGTTCAAGGGCGCTGACCCCAGATTACTCCTGCTCGCACGAAGTTCAACTGTAGCGCCAGCCTGTCATTCTTTCAACGGACATTTCTTCACTGTCGAAAACTGGGGCACCAAAAGCAGAGGCGCCACCTTGCCGGAAATGACAAGGTGAGGCTCTGAACAGGTGAGCGTATCCGTAGCTGAATAGGTGTAAGCAAATGAACTACGTTGAGTTGTACCTCAGCTGCATGCTTCTACAAGGAGCAAAAAAGTAAGCCTAGGTCTGATACCGCGGTCATTATCTGGACATAGAGAAAAACCTCCACCCGTTTAAGGAACGCCCTTGGGGTTTTGAAGGTAGAGCGAAACACTAACTGCACACTCATTTCCGTAAATTCAGATCCGCGTGTGTGGGTTATCGGGTCCGCAACTGCAGAGGAGGGCCACTTTTCTGGGTCAAAAATACACAGGTACAGGCTAGAGGGGAATGATCTAAGTGCGTTTCCCAAGTTTCCCTTTGCCCGCGCTATGGCCAGCCAACACTTAGCCACAGCCAAACGCGTCCCTTGCTTGCGCCCTCTTACTTCTGCCTAATCCCGAGCGCCGAGTGCGTGTTCTGCTGCGGCTCATATCGCCGCAAGTGCAACACCTTGAGGATAGCGCGAACGGACTATGGAGATAACAAGTATGAATCGCTACTCTACAACCCCGTTCTTGAGTACTTATGAGCTGAGAAAGGTGGTACTCTACTGCAGCTGCAGACCCAATCGCCTCGTGCATGGCAAAGAACGTTCTCGCAAGTGTGTGTACAGTTTGCCTTTGGGATCAGCGTTAATAACCGCGTCTGGTGGTGTAAGCCGGTGAACCGTGGAAAAGCGGACAAAATCGTGAGTAATGGGCTATTCAGAAGTGCCGAAGAAGGGCCCGAATGCAAGCAAGCGCCGACATTACGCATAAATCTTACGCTTAGACTACAAAGGCTTTGATATTATTTGACGCAGAATGTTAATTGGGTCTTTGAATTGAATTCCATAATATATCGCTCCCAACCCTATAACTCTGAGAAAAAGGCAAAGCTCCACCCACGGTATTACCTGCCTTATTGCTATTACGACAATTTCTTCCACCAAAGTTTCTTCCACCGGCTGCTACGTTTCCTTCACAGGCATGCCCAACTGCCTTACTGGGTAGCAGCGACAGCCCTCCTGGGGTTCATGTACGACCACTATACCAGGCTGCTATCACAGTCAATCTCCACGACAATTCATATGGAGGGAATGATTAGTTTCCAAGTCTGCTGCGACCGTTTTCCCTTGCCTCTTCCGTTACAAGGCAGCGTTCAGATATCGTGATGACGCGCGCCATTATCGCAAAGTCTGAACACTGTCTAACACCCACTGGCATTTCGTCAGCGGACAGACAGGACTTTTCTGTAAGAAAGTGAGATGTTCAAGTACAAACAACAAGAGGGGTTCATTTATATTTATAGAAAGTCAATAGAAAAAACAACACCGGTGTAATAGATATATGAGAGTAACAAGCGTGCATTTCGATTAAGGTAGTTTCCACTCTGCCACACGTTTCTCCTTTTTGGAGTCACATTACACCTCAGACATTTAAGGTTCTCTACTAATCAGAGACTACCGCGATCCCCGTGGTCTCGTGGCAACTAACCAACGAGAATCACGGGCTCCTGTCATAGATGGAACCATAGTACGAAATAGTAAAGAAACCAAGACCGAACTGTAGCACAGTGGAAACTGCCTTTATATCAAAGTCAACCAATCAGAACGCCGTTTGTGGACGAGTCTCAATCCATTTCTTGATTTTTGGATTCTCTTGTATTTTCTTCATATGAGCCTGGACCTGAAATAGAGAACGTTTGGGTCAGTTCATAAGAACCTGAAAATTATACCGAGCACATAGGTTGGGCCACTATCGTAAGCCGTCTTGGAACTGTGCCGCTAGTTGTGGCAACGCGCGCGGACGCTAACTGGGCTGTGTTCAGATTTCGCGATGATGCGAGTTAGCGCCTCCGTCGCACCTATTGAAGGGGACGCAGCCGGGTAACGGCCCGGCTCGCACGCTCGGTGTTTTGGGGGGGGTAAAGAGTACAGGGAGAATACAAGGGTAGCAGGCTGTGTGATGAGGCGTTATAAAATTGCAACTGCTGCTGTATGCGACAGCACTTCTTATTTTATGACGTCCAATCACACTGTCTGGTACCCTCCTATTCCCCTGTACTCTCTCAAAACGCTAGCAGCCGACGCCAATCGATACCCGTCTGCGTTCTATAGTTGCGTTGACGCCCGTTGAGCGCTACGACACACGTCACAGCCAGTTTGCCAGTTTATGGCATAATTGTTGCTAGCTAGCTGATTCGACATACTCTCCCCTTTCTGACAGGCACAATAGGAGGTTACAGTAACTTGTTTGGCTTGGGAGGGGAGTGCGGAACGAAAACTGAACTGCTTCTGAAAACTGCCTCGAAAATCGTTAAGCAGAGGTCAATAGTTAGCCATTTTTGCCATATACGCCATTGAAATTTAAATATGAAAAGTATTCTATATTCCGTAGCACCTCTACATTAGATCAATTGAGTCCCCATGTTAACGCGACGCGCGAAGCGCCTTTTCGCCGCAAAGTGGATCTCCCAAACGACATGCGTAGTCATACCTTAGGACTCGAAATCATAGTTCACCATTGTGCAATTGATCCACCAACTATGATTTTCGACTCCCAGGGTTTCAAAAATTAGATTAAATGAACCGACGCTTACCTCTGGGAATCCATCAAGGAATCCAGGAACCATCCTGCACATATCGGCCATATGTTCAGCGATTAGCACATCCACCCAGCTGATCTTGTCACCCACGAGGTAACCTATAAGAAATCAAACTGTACTCTACACGAGAGTTACTGTAGGTTCAAATCCATCCATCATTGAAACCATCAATTCCCCAGTCGCAAAAAAATATAATTTGACAGAACTTGAAGGCTGAACACCCAGTAGAATGGCCTTTGATCCGTCCTCGAAAAAAGCCAACGGTGGCAATTTACTAGTTGGGGTGAGACCATTAAAATCACCAGAACATCCAAAGACGAGTTTTTACTAGTACGGTCTCTTGGGGAGGCACAGAATAGAAAATGGATTTTGCCAGCTCAAGGACTCGATCTCATGACCATGCACCCCACCCCCAGCACCCTTCTGCTCTTTGTTCTTTGAGTGGCTCTAGTCATGTAATACTTAAGAAACGACCAACCGTGAGCAGCGTTCTTCTTGAGGAAGTTTGTGACAAACTTAAGGAATTTGTCACGAGCTGGCATTAGCACCTCAGTCTTCAGCTTCTCCTAAACCACTTAATATTTAATTAATTTTATGACCTTTACCCCATGCAAAGTGTTCCCAACTTACTGGATCTCCAGGCATAAATCCATGAG
>MU931970.1:0-13374 GCA_036418165.1 Cooperia oncophora | reverse complement strand
ATCTCACCAGAAGCTTAGCCACCTTCAGGTTCAGTTGAAAAAACGCAGCCACGCCTACCCGATCTCAGGGATTTCGAGTATACATACCCTCCTTATCCCTGTGACGGAGTAGGCGTGGCATTTGAACATGGCATAGAATGGGTTCCTCGTGGGATATTTCAGTTCGAGACAACTGTCACCTTGTTCGCTGTTGAACAGGGACATGACCACAATTGTGTCAAAATGAAAATATCTCTCCAAAAGCACAGCCAGCGCCACGTAGTTGAAGTACGCAGCCACGCCTACCACATCTCAAGGATTTCGAGTGCATACACATACATACATACTTACTTGCCTGCTTGCTTGCTTACTTTCTTGCTTTCTTACTTACTTACTTTCCTTTTTATAGTCGTTTTCTCTGCATACGCTGGGGCGCGTAAGGGCTGAGTTTGGCGCGGCTTTCCCACTAATTATTGTCGCTTGCCGTTCTCAATTGGTGGAGAACGGGTTGGCGTCGCACCAAATCCAGCCTTTTTCCTTCTGGCATGCCCCATGGTCTGCAGAGAAAATGACCGTAATCTTATAAGGATACAAGTTAATCTCAAAAGAAGTGAGTGAGCTCACCCGCAGCTGAGTCTTCTATCTACAGTTGCCGGCTTGATCCAATCATTTTTTCTTGTGAAACGGAACGCGCAGGTGGGTTCATTTCACGGTCCTGAGACTGCCCTGTTGTTTTGCGTTCTTATGCAACGCACGATGCACGCGCAATCCTCTGATGTTCGTGAAAGGGCTTCTACATCAATGAAAGCCCAGCTCTCATTTGCTTGCTCACAAAACTTGCTATTTCACCCATAGATGCCATGATGTTCCATAGATGCCGCTTGTTAAATTGTCAGCAACAGGAAACGATGATTTTCTGGAGTCTGAAGCCATAATAGCAGTATTGCAACTAATTTTCGCACTTGAGACAACTGACAAGGGAACCCCAACAGGTCGATCAGGCCGTTTGTAATGAGATGTATGGTGCTCATCATTGCAGACCGGTGGGGCGGGTGAGCCGCGCCGCGTGTGACTCGGCTGTGACGCGACTGTCATCGCTGCCGCGTCACAGCCGAGTCACACGCAGCGCGGCTCACCCGCCCCACCGGTCTGTAATGATGAGACTGTACGATTATATGGACGTGTCTTGAGCCGCTGAATCCAAATCTGCCCTCCGAATTTGCGGAACGATTCCCTGAAGGGAGTTAGGGGGATTTTAATCTTTGCTGTTTGCAGAAGTTGAGAAACGATAAGAGCATGCGGCGAGCGGCCGAATGGCCTGGTGGATAAGCGCACTGCGACGGGAGGTCCTTGATATGACCCCCCCAGAACACTTCTGTTTGGCCGTTTTACCTGATGTTTTGATTACTTGCCAACGGAAGGCGGCCGATTCCTCCATTTTTGGTTCCTTTTGAAAACTTTTATTACGAGGATAACCGTTTCTAGAGCTTGCATCAAGGAATGACGATCTTACGGTTCGAGAGCACATGTGGTATTCTTCCACGAAATGATAGAAACAATACAAATTCTCACAATGAGCACAGCGAATGAAAAAGTACTCTGCACACACGGTACAGTTACAGTTCTCCACCAGTCCAGAGGGGAAGCAGTACTGTACCGAGGTGTTTCGAACTCGCCAGGATGCGCATCGAAGTATCCAGCCGAGCCAAGAATAGGATAAGAAGTTTTTAAATCTAGGTGAGCAAAATTGAGAATAGATAAGAGATAAAAGATGGAGAATGGAGTCCCTTTGATGTATAGAAAAAATTATATTATGGGCCAATACATAAGAAGTGAAGCGTTTATTCATAGCTTCAAAACGGTAAGAAGAAATATATCTCTGAGGGTCGGTCAGGCGACGTAACACCTGTAGTGATATCTCCGTATCCCTGAGATTGAAGTGGCGTGACCATTTGAGGCATGGCACAGATACGTGTCCACTTCGTCGCGGATATTCCAGTTTGAGACAACTGTCGTCTTGCTCTGTATTGTATAGAGACACGACTAAAATTGTGTCAAAATGGAAATATTTCTCCAAAAGCACGGTAACGGCACCACATTCAGTTTTGAAAAGCGTTAGCGCAGCGCCTACCATCTGGGATTTTCGAAGTGTATATGAAGTACCGTTCACATTTATTAGGTGGCAGAGCAGATCGATGGATCTTTAAAGGAACTCCACGAGTCGACCATGAGGAGCGTCGACTGGGGGACCCTGGAGCGGCCACGCAGGATTCAATCCAATCCAGCATAAGCTGTTTAGACATTATATGAGTTTTGCTCGCTCGAACCAACAAGTTATCAGCTTGGAAATGCCCTTTGAAAGGGAAAACTCCGCTGGGTTCCTATTGAAATGTAGATATTAACACGTTGACGACGATGGCAGACAATGGTGGCTGACAGCCAGTCTGTCTCATGGGACGATGGCAGACAATGGTGTCTGCCAGTATATTTTCTAAGAATAAAGATGGACGAACAGCCAAGTTTGTCGTAAACAGGTCCTGGGGGTAGCTTGTCCCTCTGAAATGAATACCACAGCTGCTTGGCACGAACTACCTGGCGCCCGCGCCACAGGCGCCGGCGCCAAAATACCGTAAATCACCAAATTAGTTGAAAACTTGGCTCGTGGGGTAGTTTGACGTCGTTAACACGAATATCACAATCGCTCGCCACGAGACCCGCCTGGCGCCCGCGCCACAGGCGCCGGCGCCAAAATACCGTAAATCACCAAATTAGCTGAAAATTTGTTCCTAGGGGTAGTTCAACCCCCTAAACAAGAATATCATGTCCACTTAATGCGTTGACGAAGATTTCCGTCAATGGTGGACGACAGCCATTTTATCTTGTGGGACGGCGTAACCCAATGCTGCCCGACAGTCATTATATGATCAAAATCTGCGCAGTTGTTTCATTTTCTTTTCTAAAAAATCGAGGATTTTCGGGCCAAGGGATGTGATATGGATCTCTAGGAGGTGAAGCTACACCGGGAGACAAATTTTCAGCCAAATATGCCTCCAGAGGAAGAAGTTGGTAAAAAATGGCCTGGTTTTGGAAGATTGGAGCAATAAAAGCTAAATTGTGTCAAAGATTCGAGATTCGTATACTCGTATCTTGCATTTCTTGAAACTTTGACCGTAGCCATTCATTTATTCAAAAATTACTAAGTTTCTACGAAGAAAAACGTGCCGTCCCACGGGCAATTCATGAAAAAAAAACGGCTCGTCGTCAACGTGTTAAACCATGTAGATTACACTCT
Source organism: Cooperia oncophora (assembly GCA_036418165.1). NCBI lineage: Eukaryota > Metazoa > Nematoda > Chromadorea > Rhabditida > Trichostrongylidae > Cooperia > Cooperia oncophora. The sequence continues at coordinate 10,103 of MU931970.1, read as the reverse complement.
AGTTCGCTGGCGGACGATTGTGGCGTGTGAGGACAGTATGAGTGTGCCAACCGTCCCGTCAAAGCCGTTTCTCTGCCTTCTGCGTTAATGCGCCATAAAAGTAGTAACGAAAGATATGATTTAGTCATATCATTTGCTCGCTTAACAACTGGTGGAGAACGGGTTTGGCACCGCGCCAAACTCATCCCGCCTGACACGCCCAACCGTCCGCAGCGAACTACACTATATATGGATTGCGTGCAACGGACCTGCATAACCACGAAAAGTTGCTTTCCTAGGTGGCCATCAGCGAAGAGTAATGGCATCACAGTAAAGGAGTGGGTCGTAGATCACAGATCACGTAGGCAGAATATTGTTCAAAATCAAAAAAAATTTTAGTACTGCTTCCCCTCTGGACTGGTGGAGAACTGCAACTGTACCGTGTGCAGAGTACTTTTTCATTCGCTGTGCTCATTGTGAGAATTTGTATTGTTTCTATCATTTCGTGGAAGAATACCACATGTGCTCTAAACCGTAAGATCTCATTCCTTGATGCAAGCTCTAGAAACGGTTATCCTCGTAATAAAAGCCGCCTTCCGTTGGCAAATAATCAAAGAACTAGGTAAAATGGCCAAACAGAAGTTTTCTGGGGGCTCATATCAAGTGTTTTGAACAAAAGCAAAAATTTTGAGAGTCAAGGATTCCAACATGCGACCTCGCGTCTCTGAACCCACTAGGCCATCGGCCGCTTGCCGCATGCACTTATCGTTCTCAACTTGTGCAAACAGAGCAAAGATTAAATGGTCCGTAACTCCCTTCAGAGAATCGTTCCGCAAATTCGGAGGGCAGATTTGGATTCAGCGGCTCAAGACACGTCCATATATATACATCTCATTGCAAATGGCCGGATCGACCTGTTGGGGTTCCCTTGTGAGTAACACGTATGGTGAGAAATGATCAGCACTAGTGTTCGTTTATCTAAGTTCTACGCCGTTTCTACGCCTCTCAGGATCTCGAACGCTCAGCGATCAACGCATTTTGATATTATTGTATTACAGCACGTTTTTATGCTATCGACACGCATCTACACTACGAGATAAACGCACAGATTCTTGCAACATTAGCACTCACCATAATACTTCATCCGACCGATGAGAGAATAGACAGGGAAATGAAGGCGGACTCGCGACCTTCTCCGATTCATCTTTAAGAAGTGCTCGTTAAGCGGGCGCAAGACGTGGAGTTTCACCCTTCCAATTACCGCGAAATGCGTTTTTGTTTTGAACTGATCGTTTCTGACAAAAGTTCCACAGATGAGGATGTGGATCAGTGATTTTCCTTAAGTCAAACACTGGAAAAAGGTAAATGAAGCCTTCTGTACACACCTCTGCTAGTGTTGAAGCATAGCAGGTGAGAAAAGCTAGTATTTGTTCTGAACACTAATTGGCGAGCGCGCTTCTCGACACGGCGTTCATAAGATTGCGTTAAGCGTAGCCTGTATTATCAGAAAACACGATCCCAGCCCCTGAAAAGCGAGCAGTACACGTTGCAAAGACTGCCAGATGGCTCGAGAGTTGGTTAGGTTAGCCAAGAGGGAACCTGAAAAAGAACTGAAAGAATACCGAAAACGAGCTAAGGTGCACCTACGAAGGAAATGGTGCATGGAAAAAGGTACAGCCACATAGTTGCGCTCGGTTGTAAGTACATTCAGTCGGAACTCTGCTGCTTGGATAATGCACATGGAAGCTTATAAGGTATAAGTGCTCTAGCACGTTTGATGGTTCACTACATTTTTTGGAATCAGTTAAGCTCCACAGGGTAAAGAGCAAAAAAAAGCACGTTGCACTAAGCGTGCCATTCCATATCATTCTGCACAGACGACGGGGAGCAGAAATCGGACTGTTATATTATGCGTTATGTTATGTGTGAACTGTTATATTATGTGTTATACTAAACTCAGTCATTCCATATCCAAAATCCATCAAACGGACGTGCCTGAAACTCCAAGACGCTTGATGATCAATTTGACTTGGATCGTTGAGCTACGACAGATACAGTCATCACCCCTGCAAACGATAGTGCGTGGAACGGGGCGTTATATAGGACGGCTGCCGGGCCGCCCCTCTCCAACAAAATGCCATTCTGAGTCAGCAGCAATTGGCGTGGAGGACTGTTTTGGCTGCGTTCCAATTCATTAGCCTTCACACGCCCTGCTTTGCTCAAACAGCTGAACAGTTATTGGTTTTCTGTAACAAGAGCGACAGTCTCCATAAACCTACATGTTAGTGACTCAACTGTAAAAATTACGCGGCTGTTTCGGGCTGACTCAACTACAGGAGGCCTTCTTGAGCTCGTTCGCTAGTCGTTTGCTTTGCTTGTTGAGAAAAATCTGAGGATAAGTCAGCCCTTGTCTTCTATTACCCTTTTAAACGAGTATTAAACTAAACCTTAGTGGTGCACCAAAGCTTACTGGTGCTGCCATGCGCTATGTGTTCTTCTTCGAACCTCCCCTTGCATATAAGCGGTAGCTGAACCAAGACTATGGCAAAAAGAACTGCTCCACACCCCTGAAAAGAAAGTCTGTGAACAGCTATAATGGCAGTAAAGACGGTAGCTTGGGAGTTCATTTACGTTGTCCGTGTTTAGACGGGGTACAACTGCAGTGGCACAGGGAAATCGGAGGAAAGGACATACACAGGATGGAGAGGAACTGCCTGCGCCATTCAAGCGTTCCAGATTCATCTTTGTCCACCAGCATTTGATAAAGTGAAATGCAAACAAAAGATAAATAAAGAGTAGGCGGAGGTGGTATAGTGGCAAAAGGTACGCTTACCACACGCACGGTCCGGGGTTGGATCCCGAGATACGGTTCTCCCCCGTGGCCAATCAAGCCTGCTACCTCCGGGATGGCAAGCTGTTACCATATTCGTCTGCGAGGATAGAAACACTGAATTGTATTGGGTTGGCCCATAAGTGATGGCGCTTTTTCCACTCGAAGTATCGCCTTCTAGCCCTATACGATAATCTTCTTAGTTTTCTTGAATTTTCTCTTTCCATTAATATTTGAGCGCTCAAACCGGGTTGTCAGGTCGACGAAATTGAGTATTTTCGACAGCCTCTCTTTTATACCTCTAATTAGAAAGCTAAAACCGCATGGGCCCAGCTGCTAAGTATATGGCTGAAAGGCTATGTCTCTCTTTAGTGGCAATACTTTGAGTGATTCGAAGATTTCAGTTCTCGACCTCACAGACAAGCATCGAACCTAATGCCCTATCCTGTCCAACTGAGAGCTTACGAAGTTACCTTATTAACTGAGAATCATGCCAGAGATCGATGGATCGTTAGAGGTCATAAAATGCTTCCTTTCCATTATCAACCACCACCCTCAGCTGATGTAAGAAGTTTGAAAATTAATGGGTAGGTTGCAGGTAGTCGCTCCCCGGAGCGTCCCCCCCATCGAGATGATTTCCTTTTTTTTTTTTTTTTTTTTTTTTTTTTTTTTTTTTTTTTTTTTTTTTTTTTTTTTTTTTTTTTTTTTTTTTTTTTTTTTTTTTTTTTTTTTTTTTTTTTTTTTTTTTTTTTTTTTTTTTTTTTTTTTTTTTTTTTTTTTTTTTTTTTTTTTTTTTTTTTTTTTTTTTTTTTTTTTTTTTTTTTTTTTTTTTTTTTTTTTTTTTTTTTTTTTTTTTTTTTTTTTTTTTTTTTTTTTTTTTTTTTTTTTTTTTTTTTTTTTTTTTTTTTTTTTTTTTTTTTTTTTTTTTTTTTTTTTTTTTTTTTTTTTTTTTTTTTTTTTTTTTTTTTTTTTTTTTTTTTTTTTTTTTTTTTTTTTTTTTTTTTTTTTTTTTTTTTTTTTTTTTTTTTTTTTTTTTTTTTTTTTTTTTTTTTTTTTTTTTTTTTTTTTTTTTTTTTTTTTTTTTTTTTTTTTTTTTTTTTTTTTTTTTTTTTTTTTTTTTTTTTTTTTTTTTTTTTTTTTTTTTTTTTTTTTTTTTTTTTTTTTTTTTTTTTTTTTTTTTTTTTTTTTTTTTTTTTTTTTTTTTTTTTTTTTTTTTTTTTTTTTTTTTTTTTTTTTTTTTTTTTTTTTTTTTTTTTTTTTTTTTTTTTTTTTTTTTTTTTTTTTTTTTTTTTTTTTTTTTTTTTTTTTTTTTTTTTTTTTTTTTTTTTTTTTTTTTTTTTTTTTTTTTTTTTTTTTTTTTTTTTTTTTTTTTTTTTTTTTTTTTTTTTTTTTTTTTTTTTTTTTTTTTTTTTTTTTTTTTTTTTTTTTTTTTTTTTTTTTTTTTTTTTTTTTTTTTTTTTTTTTTTTTTTTTTTTTTTTTTTTTTTTTTTTTTTTTTTTTTTTTTTTTTTTTTTTTTTTTTTTTTTTTTTTTTTTTTTTTTTTTTTTTTTTTTTTTTTTTTTTTTTTTTTTTTTTTTTTTTTTTTTTTTTTTTTTTTTTTTTTTTTTTTTTTTTTTTTTTTTTTTTTTTTTTTTTTTTTTTTTTTTTTTTTTTTTTTTTTTTTTTTTTTTTTTTTTTTTTTTTTTTTTTTTTTTTTTTTTTTTTTTTTTTTTTTTTTTTTTTTTTTTTTTTTTTTTTTTTTTTTTTTTTTTTTTTTTTTTTTTTTTTTTTTTTTTTTTTTTTTTTTTTTTTTTTTTTTTTTTTAAGGTTCGAATGCCATCCCCATTATCAGCTTAACCAACTTACAAAGCCGTCTTATGACGCATCTTTGCTATTCATATATACCACAAGGTTTGAGCTCGTTCTGTAGATTAAGAGCCGAGACAAAATTTAGAAAGTACTTGCCGAAAACTTTTGGTTCCACCGATTCCCGTTTTATTTTTGGTTTTTTGTTATCTTTTTTTATCAATGAAACAAATCGACACAAGTCGAGAAAATAGTAAGAAGCAAATAATCCTACCTTAGTGCGGAAATTACCTATCAAACAGTAGAACATATTGGGAACAATTGTCATTTTCCATATAAAAATTTGTGTGACAAAAAAACGCCATTACTTATGGGCCAACCTAATACATCGGCTGGCCCTCGAAAGTCATTGCATAGGCCACATCGTATTCAATAAGCCAGTGCGAATCTAAACGGAAGTGGAATGCGTGCTGCATTTTAAGAGGTATGGATCAACGGCGATGCCTTTATACTTTTATCTTTTGAATTACGTTCTAGGAATTGCCGCTACTGGAATAAATACGCATTCGATTGGGGTTTTGGTGAAAGTTGATAGGATGGCAGATAGGCTAAAGCAAAGGATGGTGTAGGTAATTTGGTGCGGGTGGGGCTTCGGGAGCGAAACTTCCTCTCAGCGGCAGCAATTGCCCGGCTCAGCGATTCTTTTGCATCACCACGCTGTTCTACATCTCGACACTGAACTGCAGCCTCTTCGATTCTTTTCGTGTTCAGCAAGATATTCAGGCTGCTGGATGGGAGCCCTTCTGTACAGAACGATCGCAGGTGTGGAGTAACTGTGGGTAATAGTCTTTTGTGTTGTGGTGTATTCCGACCGGGAAAGAGTCTGTTCAATTTAGTACAGCACGATGTATACAACATGTGATATTTACAGGAAGCCTGGCACACATACAGATTCGCATTCGGACGACTCATATGGTATGATGTTTTCGTATTCGAGTTTTGTTTAATTTCAGAAGGCGGACAGAGATTTCTCGCGTCTGAGTCATCGCCTTTGCCGCTTCTGCTGCATTTGCGAATAGCACAAATCGTCTCTCTATTCGCATAGACTCCCTCAAGGCGAACATCATTGCACTTCTCTCCTTGGATTCTCGTGATTCGTTCCAACGGCTTGGCTTGACGATCTCTCCGTAAGCTTCATCAAGTTGCAATGGATACTCAATCGCCACCAGCCAAGCGTGAGTTATCTAATCTGATTTACTTTTGCATTTACTGTTCTTATCGCAATAGCTTTGGTTCTAAATTTTATGTATAACACAAACATCAGGGTGAGAGATCCACGTTGCCTTAAGAGCGAGTTGCAAGTGGCATCCCATCTCACATGCATCTGTTTCGTGAATCCCGCAAGAGTTAGTAGCAGGGCACGCCATCGTTGTGGTAATCACGACAGTGGGCCCGCGATCGTTGTGGTCAATCACATCAGGGGGGGAGGGGGGGGCGTTATATGACCTCGCTTGAAGGGGGGTTTCGTAAGCGGGGGACCTTTCTGAACTGAGTGTAGCAGCGATACCCAGATGTCGTCTCAAGCTTTCAGTGTATGAATGACTTTACTAGCTGAAAACCCCTGAAGAGGCACGCAGTAGACTGAAGCAAACCTGCCCAGCGCAGAAGTGCTCGGAATGGCAGTGCAAGCGAAAAGGAATAGATGGCCGGCCCCCCAACGACGTCATGAATCAATAAAACAGATGAAAATACACTTCCGGAAAATTCTAATCGCAGGAGCACATCTACTTGCCGGAGGAAGCCCTATCTAGAAATTGTACCTTCCCAATACCTCTGCGTGAGAGCCCTATGCATGGCGCATTACAGAGGTGATGCCAAAATGCTTTGCCAAATGAACTACTCCTGTTACTCCTGCGGGAAGGTCATCGTGTTTAGAAGCATACCAAAGGTCTTCAAAACGCAAGCTGGAAAAATCTATGCGTCCTGGAGGCGCAAGGTTCCTGTTACGCTTCGGAAAGGGTTGCGTTAAGATGCACAACGGGAAATTTTTTTTCTCGAATGCAGCCAGGCCTAAGAAATAAAATGGGAAAGTGCTTGCTGGAAAGCAGAAACCTTTCGAAGTTCAGTAGTGCGTCGAAGCTGTTAAGCAAAGCTACCAGTGTTTTCGACTTCCGCCGCACTTCAACAGTTCCTCAAAGGACAAATCTTACACTCCCTCCATGTCGACCTTTATCCTGACCATCGCTGAAGTGCCTATGAGGCCATACTCTCTACTCACACTAGAAACTCGCTTCCTCAATGCTGAGCTGAAAAACTGAAATAACGACGGTTCAAGGGAACAAAGCCACACCGCATGCCAACTCTACCATTCCGACCTCGCGCATTCCACAGGCCCAATCGTTAACCGAACCGCGCGTTTGCCCGCGGCCACCTTGGGCATCGGCAAAATGCTGCACCTTGAGATTATATCACCAGCGTGGTAGGGAGGCCCATTTCTGCATACTGTCCCTTTACTCACCCCCTGTTCCCGTGAACCTTTGACAAAGGCAAGTGGCTAATGCCGTTCGGACTCCAGAAATTCGTCTTCGAAGCTCATTATATATAAAAAAGTGGCAAGATCATCAAATCCGCTAGAACTTTGATAATAGCGGTAATTTAAACATCCTGATGCACGAAGTGATGACCTTCATCTTTCGGCCGCTCGCGCTGCTAATGGGATGACACTACGCTTACTGCCGCCGCTCTGCTAAGGCTGAGCCCAGGAGGTAATCGTAGTGTCCTCTCTTGGCGCCAGCGCCAAGAATGAGTGTCATACTCGTAATCAGGATGTTGAATTACCCCTATATACAAGTTTTTTAGTGGATTTGGTGACTTAGGCAATTTGAAAATGAGCTCGAAGACGAATTCTGTCATGGAAGTCCAAAAACGCATTGCCAAGGAAGTGTTGCGTATGTCGCAACTTGAGGACCTATGCTCGCACATCGGCATGTACCGTCCTCAGAGATGCATGGTACAGTTGTCTTATGCGGGGAATGTGCATCGAGTGCACAAATACGAACGATTGGATCCGGTCGCATCAAAGCGTTTTTTCCTTACACATAAATTCATATGATAAGGCAGAAGCGTATTCATTTGCAAGACTTCAATTCTATCGCTAGATAATTTTCCTTCTGTATGACTTAGCTGAGATTACCTTCCAGCTGTTTCTTTATTTCTGTCGATTTTTATATGCATCTGCGAACCCAGGTTCGGGTGTGTCGCGGTCGACAAGAAAATGCAGAGTTTTGACAACAACGTTCTGAGCTTTTTTCCGCCTCTCAAGTTGCAGAAGAAGCTCAAAGCTGTTTATATATGAGCAATGAAGTTTGCATCTCATGGACAGCTTGAAGTTGCTCAAGCGATTATGAGGGGGGAATATGGATCTTGTGAATGTGCATCGCATGGGGTTCCCTCTTGGGGAGCGACTGCTTGCAGAACCTACCCACTAATTTTCGGACGGTTAACATCAGCTGAGCGGGTTGCTTGATTATGATAAGGAAGCATTCATGACCTCTAACGATCTCCCATCCTTGGTATGAATTTCCATGAATAAGGTGATTCCAGAACGCTCTCAGTTGGACTCAATAAGGCATTAGATTCGATGCTTTCTATGAGGTCGAAACTGAGACTTTGATTCGGTTCAACCACTGTGAGCATTCCTAAGAGGCATAACCTCCTGCCATATTCTCAACAACTGCGCCTATGCGGTTTTAGCCTTTTAAATTAGAAGTTGCAAACAAAGCAACGCTGCAGAAAATGCTCAAATTTAGTCAAACCTGACGCTCTGGTTTCAGCGCCTAAATATTTGCGGACACAGAAATTTGAAAAAATTTTGAGGACTGTCGTACAGGGCAAGGAATTTCCTGGAAAACGTGTTAAACCCAGTGGCAAAACGTAAGCAAAACGTCCTACCTTCTCCTTTAATGAGATAGATTTTTGAGGGAGGAGAAAAAAATCATACTTATGGGCCAACTCAGTAAAAGCATTTGTGGCCCGTTCTCCATGATGAGATGGACACTCATGGCCAGCATTATAGGGGTTTATAGCTTGGAATAGAAGATACCTGTCCTTAGGGATGAAAGTATGTGTTTCCGCCAAGACGGAGTTAATACTCCAGAGAACTCGAACATTTGGCACTATTCAACTATTACAACCCCGAAACTCGAAAAAAATTCTGGTGAAACTTTGCAAATGAGAGTAATTCGATGTCTTGATCACGTATTGTGGCGCTGAATTGGCGCCTAACGGCGGCCAAATGGCGCCAGGGAAAAATGGATGTCATGTCCGTGATCAGGGTATCGAACAACTCCGGTATGCACGTTCACACCGATCTTTCTAAGAAAAGTGGTGGCGCCCACCTGGCTAAAAACTCGGTTCAAGAGTTTGAGCCTAATCTGCCCTTTAGAAAAAGGTCGGTCAAAAACTGGCGTGTTTTCGGAAGATTGGGGTAGTATTCGTTGAATATTGCCGACATATGAAATATTTCAAAGGTCAGAGGTACATAACAAAATCTGATCGAGCAGGTGCTCAGCACATTTCCGGGGAAGTAGGGATGTAACATGTTCGCCCATTTAGCTCATCGCGTTGTGCCAGCAGACGCGAAGAATCCACAGGGAGCTTGGCAGGAAGAGGAGTCATTGGAAGTGTACAGGAGGAAAAGGACACAAAGGTGCGTCAGTGTTTCACGAGTCAGCAGTTGCTTCATATCTCCACTTTCAGGCCGCCTGCGGATGGTGCACCAGAAATTGTACGCTTCGTGAAACGCCATCCAAAGTAAGGTTAAACTGAGCGTTATTGGCTCCCGTTTTTTCGTCCCGCCATTCCTCCCGTTTCTCTTGCTGCGTTCCAGTTTCGCGGTGCTCTATCAAGAACTATCCCTGCTTCATGAGAATAGTTCACATGATTAACATTCCACGTCTGCTTCTATCTACATAATTTTGGTTCGCCTGTCCTTCTTCTTCTTACTCCTCCATTCTTCGTCTTCCTTCTATCTTCTAAGTACATTATTAACAAGGAATGGAATGAAAATCTTCAAATTCAGCCAATTGAGGAACACTACCCTGTAAAATAAATTCTTCTCGGGTCCACCTATTCTTTTCCTCTCCTTTCTTGCATATCTCATTTTGTCGATTTTCATCTGAACACAAGCTTATCAATTGTGAATCGACTGCTTCCTTTGCTGATTTCAAGGCATATCACACGGTATTTTACCGAGCAAAGAGTGTCCAAGTGACTCCTCAGTGATGTAGGAAGCAAATCAAACGGTCCAAATAGTCTGTATAGCCCCTTTTTGGCTCAGTTCGGCTTGGTGGAGCATTTTGATGGTTCATCGATCACTGTCTATGCCCACGGTGGAGCCTTGTGAATTACTGCAAAGTTATGCAATAGCATGAGGTTCGCTTACCCCTGATAGGAGCCCAAGTTCTCACATATGTATGTAGGTGGAGCGTGCAGTTTGGAAGGAACTAGC
>MU931965.1:0-13441 GCA_036418165.1 Cooperia oncophora | reverse complement strand
CAGCAATCAGGTACAAGCTCGTTGGACACTTTCCACGATGGTTTGGCTCCCAAATACAGTGGCGTGAGAACTTTCGAAATAAAAATTGGATTGATCCATGAAACTGGCCATTAAAGTCAAATCCAACTAATCTGCAGGTGAACATCACCTTGAACCAACTACTAGGAATGATTGACGGCTATGAAGGAAAGCTGGGTCGGATCCTGTCAGTGGAAGAAGTCGTCGCACATCCTCTATAGTACGTTTATACTTCATTTAAGGAACCACTAGTTTTTATGCCTCAATAATATTTTGGAAAACATTCAGCTCTAACAGTAATTGAGCAATTTTAGCCTCCTCCAACTAGCTGGTGACATCGAAGATTTGTCAACAAAGTTCAGAAAACCAGAGACACCACGCAGTCTTCTCGCCGGCAATGGCCACTGCTCAGCACTGGTAAAGGTGGGTACAACAAATTTCATGGATGAAAAATTGGAAAGGGTTTTGGCGCAGGTCGGCTTGGTGGGGGCACCATTATGATACCTAGCGAAGCTAGTCCAGGCCACCTCATGAAGTCCTGTAAATTCCTGCGATTCAAAATAGCTCACTCACACCATTTCGCAGCTTCACAGCACTTTACAGGTTCACCTACATGTAACATGTTGAATAACACGAATAGCAAAAGAAACCAGCGAAAGCGCAAAATGCCCCTTTCAAGCCGAACAGCGCCTGAGTTTTTTTATTGACAAATGCAGTGATCAGATGAAATCCGAAAATGCATAAAAAAAGGAAAAAGGACCGGGAGAGCAACCGGTGATTTTTTGATAAAGAGCAATTTGCTGCACCTTAAGCGAAAGACCCTGTGGTTGTGTGCGGTTGTGCGACTACTGTGATACGGTTGCGTGCGGTCGCGAGGCAGTCATATGTCCCTGTGATTTGTAGGAAAAGTGAAAATTTTAGGATGACCAGTTTGTCACGATGGTCATGATTAAGCAGCTATCGATTGAACTATTTGAGAGTTCATTGCAATCAAAGGCAGACATTCAAAGTGTAGTTTCATAACGGCAAGCTTGAAAAGGGCGTGTCCGCGGAATAACTCGCGGAGGAGCGGCGACTGCATTTCGGGGACTCTTGCCAGGTAGCAAGGGGTAAAAGATGAGTCAACATTTCCTGTGCCAGCTGCACCGTCTCATACACACGCTGTCTTCGAATATAGATATCAGCTCCAGGTAGTCCGTGGACCCTTCTCCAACTGAGCAGCAACTGTCCACCACCGTCGGCCCCGCATCTGAGTCCATGGACACACCCATTCTAGACGTCGTGATATGGTTTTGTCTATATTTTGGATAAAAAGGAACTCTCCTCAAATCTTCTTTTCCTAGGGAACTCCTTTGAGTACATTCCATTCCCGAAGATGGAGGGGGCGTGGTTGCGTACTTCATTGAAATGCTGGGCGACTGCACTTCTGATGGGGTGCTTTTCGCTTTGGTACACTTGTAATCATGACTTTGTCCAGTACGAGATAGGACTACAGTTGTCTCGGGAAAAAATGCCACGAAAACGCATCCTGAACCATGTTCAGATGAAGTACGCAGTTACACCCTGTACATCTCCGGGATGTGGAGTAAAATCTGCTTACATTTATTTGTTGTTTGAAGATGGTACAGTGCTCGGTTCCAACTCAGTTCTTATTCAGCTGCTTCCTGACTTCTCGGATATCTACTTCTCCCATGTCACATGGTCATCATATTCGACCATGTTACGCATGCAAAAACGATACACGTTTGCCACAGGGGATCCTGGAAAAAGCTACTCTTTCAGCGGCTATCCAGGTAAGTCTACTTCAATGTGTTAGTCGCTGGTCCACCCAAGGTGAACTTCTCGGGAACCTGATTTTTTTGCGACTGACATGGATACTGACAATTGTCCAAGACATTTCGAGGGATGGTCGGAAGGTTCGAGGTTTCGGTGAGGGCGTCACGTGCGCGGCATTCGCACCATAACGTAAATGACCCTAAACGACTGATTTATTGCGGCAGTGTTACATGTAGAGTGAATTAGCCAGAGAGTAGAAACCAGTTGGTCGAACCCTTGACGCGGCAGCGTGGATTATTCTGGCTCACGTTATTTCGGGATCATTTTTGATGTGGGAAATTGGCGACTCCAGTTCACTTTCTCCTTCGAGTGCAATGTTTTACTGATTTCTGACCGATCTTCCAGGCGCGATCACATCTAATGACGATTTTGTTCTGACGTCGGCTCGCCTCGCAATTCTGGAGACAACAATCAGCAATTACAATGAGATGCTATTACGATTCATCACACCAAATAGTGTACTCTGCTGGTTGAGAGCCCAGGTGAACCTTCACGATCCTATGACAAATGAGAAACGTTTTGAATATTCTTTTTTTTCATTGTTGCTTCACTTTCGATCCCTACATTGCCACCAGATCAAGCCCCCTCCCACCTCCTAAGAAATTCGCCGTTAGGCCATGGTCCCGTCGCACTTACCGCTTACCTCTGACCTCCAGTTCTGCACCGGCTAAGCGAGTGCCTGCTTGTGAGTCCTTTGATAACGTCCTGATTTCCTCCTCGTCCTCCTTTGAGAATGATGCGAGTATGGGTCAAGAATGTCTTGAGTTGGGACGCTGGCAAAGACGGCATCGGTAGAGTCGTCGTTGTTGCGCTTTTATTGGAAATCTGGACATAAGTTCCGCGTTCATACTTTAAGTTTTGAACGATTCAATCTTACTTGGCGTTGACGCGCGCTCTAATCAGTTTCGGTCCGCTGTAGGGAGAGTATTATTTTGAATGTGATTGCAGCCGGTCAAATCAGGCAGAAAAGACGAGTCACTTCCCGCTGTCGCGCCATTCCAGAATGGAGGCAGCTCAGTGCGCGAGCGCGTGAGGTCACAATAATTTGACGCGGAACTTCAGGAAAACCAATGAACACCTAAAGAATGCTGCAAGCCCCAAGTTACCGATTTGTTTGCTGCGGACGCTGGGACGTTTAGGGGACTGGACTTGGTGCGGTGCCATCTTGTTCTTCCACCTATTGTGGAAGCTGGCAGGTGACCACAGTTGGTTGGTGTAGAACGGGCTGGCCTGGTTGTAATCATTTCCTAGAACGACCCCCCCCTCCCATGCTGCCTACCTTTACTAGATTTTCCCAAATTCCTACCACTTTTTCCATTTTTTTCTCGAAAAATTTCCAGTTTTTAAGCCAAGAATTTTCCGTAGAGGGGATACCCAAGTGAAACAGGAAAATTTCTCAAAGTTTTCCCTAACCTCCCTACCTACCAGTTTTTCCGGAAAGTTTCCGAAAAATTAGTGGTTTTTTGCCCAGTTGCTGTCAAGCGGGAGCGGGAGGGGGGAAATGGTCGACAGGATTCACTATCATTTTCAAACCGTTCGGAAATAGTAGTCTAGTTCTATGGCATCACCTCTCCAACAATGACGAAGATACGACCTCGCTTTCTTAGGCGCCGCGTGAAACAGTGGCAGAAAAATCAACTAATAAAAAAACTTTCTCTGACCCAAATATCGATCCTCCTCCTCGACCGTCAAACACAACCCCGCCCGTTGTGATCATCGCCAACGGCATGGCGGTGCTCTGGCCCCCCCCCCCCCGACTTCGAAATGTCCCAGCGTCCGTGGCGAGCAGACTGCAGCCTTCTTCGGCCATCGCACTTCGTTATGCCCTTATGACCCCACGAAATTTAGAGAATAACCTTCGAACGGGGATGGTGTAGTGACAAGTGGGGCGCTCACCATTCGCGCGGTCCCGGGTTCGAATCCCGGGTCGACTCCCGCCCAGGCCAACCAAGCCTTCTACCCTCCGGGGACGGTGAATTGGTACAGATTCGTCTGGGAGGATAAAACACTGACTTGTACATCGGCTGGCCACCGCAAGTCATTGTATAGGCCACATCGCATTCAATAACCCACTACGATTCTGAATGGAAGTAGAATGCGTGCCGCATCCCACAAAGGGATTGATCAACGGCGAAGACTTTATCCTTTATCCTTTTATCCCTTCGAAGTCGTCCAAAACTAGCAATTTTGTCCCTTGAGTTTTCCCCTTCTGCCGATACGGATTGACAACCCTGTGCAGTTTGGTCGTCGCCAAGCGAGCACAAAATTCACCAGCCTTCCTGACAGCCTGCTGGAAGCAAACCAAGCAAACCGGTACGCAAATTCATTTGAAAGCGTAATCAAAGAGCTTTTACACAGGTTGCTCATTCGTGCACTTCATCGACGGGTATCCAATGGGCAAAGACTTTCTCAAAGTTCAACTCTGGCACCTATAACAATCAATGGAACATTTTGGACTACAAGGTGTTCAGAAAAGGCCGTCTCGATCATCCATCACATGGACTTCTTCATGTGCTCGAGCAGCTACCGTACTGATTTTTATTGGATTTGCTTGTTCTTTCATTAACGAAATATTTATTTTCTTTCAGGAATCATACCGCACATGCTGATTTGACTCACGTTCTCTTGCGGAATACCTACTGGCCAAGCTACAATACCCCGTTAGTTGATTCACTTTGACTTGATTTTTCTGAATGCACCCTCGCACACTCGTCGCTTGGGTGAGTTGTTTTTTGAGAGAAGACATTGTAACCCGTTCTTCCCTCTTTCGGACTAATCCTGAACATTCCCTTTATTGGGACGGAGGGAGTTGCTGCGGCGGCAGTCATGTCGCGGAAGGTTGGTTTCTATTTGGTTGTGACCTGCCTACACTGACATAGTTTTTCATGGTCCAAAATTGTTCCGCCTTGGGTTTCTTACTACTTGAACATCAAGATGGGCAGCAGAAGGCAGCAACTCAAGGCATATTCATAAGATAAAGATGGGTGGAGACGCAGCAACCATAGTGTCTTTACGTGTTCTGCGCTCTCTCCTTCCGATTTGGTAGGGTCAGAGCATGCTGATGGCGAGTTGCAGTGGTTATGGTCCCGCCTATCTGCTTCATAGGTGCTCCAGCTCCACCATTTGGGGACCATAACTACTCCTGTTCATTTAACTCTTTATTTCAGCTATTTCCCGAAAATCTTCAAGTGGTCAGAGAGTGATAGAATGGTGAGGAAGTTCGGTGACTGGTACAGGTGGGTAACTAGTCATGAAAAGCTTCTAGAATGCTTGAAAGGTTGAGATTTCTTGACATTGGTGAATAGAGCTGGCTAATGGGTATGAAAACTGACTTTGTCCGAGAATGTGAGCTCAAAATGATGGCATTTCAGCTACGACAAAACCCCACGGGCGTTAATTTTCCATAGGGATCAGGGTTCTGTCGTCGATATGGACACCATGATCCAACTGATGAGGTGAGTCATTTTTAAAATTCTGATGAATTGCGTGGGTGGGGGTGAAGTAAGGGAAGGTGACGCCCACAGCACACTTACGGTTGTTACCACTGAAGTCGTACGGGGCGTGTCAGCGGTGCATGGGTTTCGGTGCTATGCTAGAATCTTGTCCAAGAACCGTTCAATGAGTGGTGAGGAAGGGGGGCCTCGATTGATTCCTGCGGAATCAACTCGAGGCCCCCATCCTCACCACCTGAAAAAACATTGAACGGTTCTTCGACAAGATTCTGGCATAGCACCGAAACTAGCTATGGAATCAGCTAATGATTGCAGAATCCAGTTTTTTTTCAGATCATTCGAATAATTAAGCCGAGGAACCGTTGGCGCGGATGTGAGTGGCGATCCACCGTACTCGTGAGAATCGCGGATATCCTGTAGAATTGATTCAACCCGGGCGAACGGTAGCGTATGCGCGTTCCCAGCGCTCGGATTTCGGATTTCACGATCACGGTTCTACTGACATGAAGGTGAAGTTTGACTTCAAAGGAATCTCGAATGGAAATATTCGCTGAAATAAAAGAAAGACTTTAGGTAACTAACTCTGAATTGATAGAGTCGTTGGCGTTCACTGCTATCGCCGGACCAACTCACGATCCAACGCCTGTGTTCGACTGGACAGACACACCACTTGCGGAAACTATACCGCATTTTGGTCAACCAAATCGATGGACGTAAGTACATATAACTTTTTGAGCTATAAATTGCACTTAATATTAACCGCAATGAGTCACAGCGATAGTGGAGCAGGAGGGGGGTGTGGCACCATGATGTCTGACGTCTGGGAGAAGCACAATTTCATGGCCGGATCGGTTTCGATCTCGCGAGGAAATGTGTAGCTGCCCCGTCCCAGTATCGCACTGCAGAAAACGCAACTGCAGGTGAGAAAATCGGCTCCCCCTCTAACCGCCTCACTGTCCGACTGTAGGCTGTGAGAGGGGTCGAAGAAGCAATTTATGGGTAAGATCGTAATTTCACCGCCATTTCACCCATCCTAACGCTGTGCCATGTATGCGAGGCTATTTTTTTTAATTTTTTCTCTGACTTTTTCCATGGATGCTTCGAGATTTCAGCTTCGAACCGGTAACGCATCGATGGTCGCATTCGCTTTACGATGGCCAGCACTTTCCTGAAGAGATCGACCGAGACTTCTCCTAAGTACTGAGATTACTGACATTTTTTGGCAATTGGCTGTGCAATATTGTCTATTGTTTGTCACTATATTTATGTTGAGAAGTGATTTTGGGTAGTTTTTTACTTGTCTACCTTGTTGGGGTTTTTCAGAAATCGTCAATGAAAGTGCGATATATCCTTATTACTGTAATTCTGAGAGTTCAGGAGGTAGTTATCTTAAAGAATGGTTGAGTGTGGTTCATATAGTAGAGTAAAAAGGGCGCCCCGGCGAAAGCCGCGTACTCTCGTGCTGACTCTTTTTCTCTCAGTTTCCGCCTCTCTTCATTGTCAACCCCACAGCCGTCACCACTCCAATGCAGCGGTCGTGCTCGCAGCAGACGCGGGCGTGTCAGGGGCTGCGTCTGGAGCGGCGCCAGCCAATTATTAAGCAATTGTGGTTGCCTGCCAGCCAGCTCCACAGTTACTGGAGAGAGTTCTGACGTCTCGATGTTCTAGCGTGCTAGCCCTCTCTCCGTAGCATGCCATATATCCGCAAGGAACCAAGACTGTGGGTTAGGTGACTCCATATCTCTAGAAGGCAAGAATATAGGCCTGGATATTCCGTTTTCCTGAACCTGCTCGATGATTAAATATTCGGCGTACGTTCAATTTGCCACAGCTATCATCATGTGATGTTTACAACGACAGTGTAGCTGGTCCCAATATAGTTATCCCCTAATACAGATGCCGCCGAGTTCGATGAAGCACGCAGCGCGTTTATTCGCATCTCAGGGATTTGCATGTCTTGTTTAAAACGTCCATTTTCGCCTCAAATGTGGACAGCAGAATGCTTGTTTGGATTATGTCGCGTATTGTCAAGGAAGGGAGGGGCGAGTCTGCACGTGGCGCGTGAAGCCCGTCCACCAGACATGGAAGCCGGCAAGACATCGAGTTGAAAGGAATACGAGTCACGCGCCATAACTAGCCCCTGACACGCCCCAGCATCCGCAGCGAACGAGGCTGTATGCGCGATGATAAGAGGAGTCATCTGACAATAAGATCAGCTTACTCATTAGATCGTTTCTCGCAAGTGAACTGGATGGGTAGGGGATTAATATAAGTGCAAGGGATTAGAAAAGTCGTCGTCGTCGATCACCCGTTTGGAGGCCAAGTCTACACATCCTGAGACGGCAGTACGGAACTGTGGCCGCCATGTTTTAACTACTTTGAAGGTGTCCATGCTTACTGGTGAGCATATTTTTCATTCTTACATGAACGTGTTACCTGACTCTGTCAACCCGGAAAAGATGACAGTTGGGTCCAAGTGTGAATCTCCATAAAGAACCCAGTATCGTGCTATGCCAAATGCACGCCTACTCTGGCTCAGGAGATAAGGTCGGTGCGTGTATCTATCCTATTTCAAAACTGTTAGTGAATTACCTGAAGGCACGTGCGGCTCGACCAGTTGGCTTGTGTGTGTGTATGGGCCGCTGCGGTCAACGATCAAGATGCAATAAACTCTGTTAATTTTCCTCTCTGTCAAATGAACTCTTAGGTACCAAATCTACCATCTTGGAGAAAAGCGGACATGCTTGAATTGATGCCACTGAGTTTGAGTGACAGTCTGGATATGACCCCCCCCCCCGAAACTAGCCTATATCAGAGTAACCTTGCCATTTACCACCACACCGACCTCGCCCTCTATTTATAATTATTAATACGGATTAATGGCCACATTTCCAGATTTTTTTTCGGCGTGGATGTGCAGCATGGGTCATGCCAGAACAGAGCTGCGTAATTTGGCAACGAACTGGTGGAATATAAACAAAAAAGCGCTGACATATGTTGGCCTTTGTGGTCCTCACACAACATTACCATGCCACGTCTAGCTAAATTCATCCCGGAAAGGGTGATCAACCTGGTTGGTTGCAACCACCTGAAGCCACACTTAATATACCATGAGCGGTGCTCGTTCGACGAAAAACAAAAGCCACCGTGAGAAGCAGTCGTGACGCCTTGTTGACAGCCAACAGATACTCTCACCTGTTTTGCTGCTTTCTATGAATAACTTGGGAGTTCGTTGAAAACATTTATATTTTAGGAGCACTAAATTATTCACAGGTGTTTTCGTTGTCGAGAATGGGAGTTGTACACAGATGGGAACCTATAATTACTGTAGGCCTTGATGTATGCTGCTAGCTCTTTGGAGTCAAGCTCCATTGGGCCCATCAACATGATATCGTGGTCTGACTAAATATATAAAAAAACTGCAGGATTCAGACAGACGAAAAAGCTGCCTGGTGGCAGATTCATTAGCACGAATCACTCCCTTGACTACTGCAGACAGTGGTTCCTAAAACGTTTGTCAGAGGGGAGTAATGTGGTGAGTTCGATTTGCGGACGGTTGGGCGTGTCAGGCGAGATGAGTTTGGCGCGGTGCCAAATCCGTTCCCAACCAGTTGCTGAAGCGAGCAAAGGATATGATTGTATCACTGTTTTCTAGCTTTTTTGTCGCGTGCCGCAACCCGCTCGTGAACCGCGACTTGAGCGGGCGATTCACAACCCATATGCCTGACACGCCAAACCGTCCGCAGTGGATATACAGATCTTTAAAATACTCATTGTTGTTTCTGACTCAGATAGAGCGGGGATACTTGCATCATTATGTCGTTGAGCTGGCGGGTCTAGCGTAGAAGGAGCCGGAGTACAACTATGACTGGTGTATCGCGCTCGCCGTAATGTCGCCGCATCCCCCCACCGGCAACTTTACCAGTAGTGTCTCGGCGATCTTATCTTCTCGTGCCCCCAACCCCCCCACTTGCTCCTTCTTATTTCACACATTTCCATCCGCCAAACGCGACTACCCTTCGCCGCGACACCACGAGGTGTCGGGAACTAAGGTAAGCTGTGGATATGACTGTATTCTACACCACCGGTATGGTTACACGGCCACAACGGAGGCCTTGGCGCGCAGCACGTGGCCGTCATTGGCCCGCGACACATTATCATCAAGTGCTAAACTACATAACTAGTCTGTGCAGCAGTTGCGTCGCGCCTCGGTTTTACGGACCGTTGGTTTGTAGCTTTCTGATGGCGAGATTCTTGGTGCATCCAGCCAATCCCTTAAAGAATGCCGTATAACCGTGCCCTCTGAGTAAGAACGCGAATCTCTACCTGCCAGCTGTTTCCACACAGGCAGTCCCTTACTGGCTTTCCGAAAACTGGAACTATTCGGAGAAATGGAGCTACAATGTAATTCAATACTGTCCTTTCACGAATTTAGTGCCCATCAGAACATTGATTTACCCTTTAATGTGGGACAAGATGTGCGCGCTTATGTTTTATGAGATTCTCCTGCCAGTGATGCCAGTCACAATTCAGAACCCTCTCTATTAACCCTTCTGTTAGATTTGGGAAAATAGCAAAAAACGTACGATAGCCACTCGGATGTCTAGTCGATACAACCCCGTCCTTCAGAGAGTGGTCTCGGGTGCGACTCTCTGCTCTCGTCTACACCACAGCACCGCCTACACTGCGCCAATTGTAATTTTTCCGTTAAAGACGGCGGCCGTGGGAGACGTGGAGACATGCAATGCCGGAACGTTGAACACAGTTAAGAGGAAACATTCATAATTGCCCAGACAGAAAAAACCGTATAGCTTGACCCCCCTCCCCTCTTTGTCGCTTATGTGGTCCTTCAACGTAAAACAGTATGCGAGGTCATCAAACTTTTTGGGGTTCACCCGACTTCCCTTCCTTGAACCTTGGGAAGCGATGGGGTCGTAGGCGATACGGAAATCAACCGTTCTTGCTGACCCTCGTTCTGTCAATGCCGCGGGGCGAAGTACGAACACGACTTAAGGGTCCGGTCGCCTGCACAGAATACGGCAGCTCAGAAATGCGCCGCGCGCTGGGAGGGTAATGTGGTCCGCGACGAACAATCCTGTACCGGTTTCGCGGCAAAAAATTGTAAGGGAGGGGCGCTATAAGGCAGCGTTCAGACTTCGCGACGGCAGCTTTTCGGTCGCGCGTTCGACGCGATCGATGCGCATGCTTTCTACTGCATCGATCGCGTCGAACGCGCGACCGAAGCGCTGCCGTCGCGAAGTCTGAACGCTGCCTAACGCAAAATAGGTTCAGCGACGCCTCCTTAATTCCAGTGACTCCGCCTCCAGACTCCGCCTCCAAGGTCCTCCTTTCAGTGGAAAAACGAAGCTGCAGGACGAAAAAGCATGAAAGTCGTCACTTGTACGGTCGTAGAGTTCATAACGGGGAATCAGCTGTGCGGATGAGGGCGCCGTGTTGAGGACGAAGTTAGTTGGTTACTGCCAAATAAGAACGACCAGGAAATGGACCGATCATGACTCAAGCTTCTTCATCTCCCCAGAGTTGGTTGAAAAAATTGGGAAACACAGGTCTCTCCCTTTAAAAGGGCAATTCCGGTCATTCCATGAGGAAATAGAGTTATGAGAAAAGTATTCATAGGCTCCTTAACCGAAACTCGAAGCTGAAACTTCTGTCTACTAGAAAAAAAACACCATCAGGGCCGATTTCTACACTCTCAACTTAACATTCATGGCGCTCAATAAGAACTGTAGACTTTTGCCAGTGTAAGCTAAGCTCATGCTATTGCAGGGCAACTTACAGAAGGCTTCACGGGAAGCATTGGCAGTGATCGATGGAGACCAGCAAAATGCCCCTCTATGCCGAACTGCGCCTATTTATTCATCAGTTCTTGCTTGGCAATGACAACTGAAACTTCACTGATGCCAATCATGTGAGATCTTCACAGAAGTCTCTTTGAAATTCGCTAGTTGATAATTGGATTAATAAAAAACGTCGTCGATTTCTCGAGAAAGAGACTCTTTCGTCAACGAGGAACACCTGGTTCTGAAAACAAATCACTTAAATTGTTATTCGAAACATATTTTTTATCTAGCATTTTATCGAGCTTTTCGGAAAATGTGCACTCGCAAGATATTCGAGAAGGTGCGGACGCTGCGCGACCGCAGCGGCATGTTCCTACAATACCACAACAAGGAGTAAATGATTTTTTCGATAGCAACTGTCGTAAGCAGGGCACATCATTGGTTGGGATTTCAGTCAAATCTGTACGACCCCCCCCCTTTTTTTTTTGGGGGGTTGGTACGACCCCCCCCCCCTCCGGCCCTCTGTCCCTCCTCATCGAATCGAGCCGTCGAGCGGGGGAGGGGGGTAAATAGCACATGTGAAACAGGAAAAGCCGCGAGACAATACGACCCCCCTTCTACCAATTTTCAGATTTTCCCCAACTTCCTGCCACTTTTTCCAAAATTTCCCGAAAAGTTCCCTACTTTTCCCCAAAATTGAGTTTGTTAATATTAATGAGAGAGGGGGGTAATAGTAGCGCATGAACAGGAAAAGTACAAAAAAGTCGCAAGAAGTCAAACCACCGGCTACCTACAGCGTCAAATACGCTAATATCGATCCCCCTTCCTAGCAAGTGACCAATGTAACAAACACCCGCCCTCCCTTAAACACCGCGAAGCGAGAAAAATCACTATCAAAATACATTTTCTCAGCCCAATCGAGTTCCCCTCTCCTGCGGTCAAGCAACGACGCCCCCCTCTCCTATGGGGGATTCCCCAACCACGAGTGCCGCTGGTCGTAAGCACGTGTAAATTTAATGTGTGGTAAGGCGAAAGCGGATCCTTCTTTGAATCTTCGATCACCTCTTGTAGTGATCGGCTTTGATCTACATTGTCGATATCGCTGAACCTTGACCTCAGGTATTGATCGCTGCCGGCCTTTGGCATAATCATTTGAAAGGAGCCATGTGTATCGGATCACTCTGATCTTGTGCTTTTGAATCTGGTGATCAATTAAGACGTGTCTTTGCTTTTTTTTCCTAGTTTCTTTGATTTTCGGGATCGCAGACACTGAAGGTCCCCTCCCCTCTATGTCTGGTCACACGCGAGGATTTTGTTTTCTTCTTGTTTTTCTTTTCGTTGTGCTTTTCTCTCTTTTCTCCTACTCCACCAGACCAAAGTTCTCTGGGCTATCGCAGTTGGAAGGGAGACTACATTTAGGGATCCCTCTGTATCCTCTCTACAAGAAGGCTTAGGTTGAAAGCGCAGACGGCCAGAGTCGCCAACTGATAGTTCTGCAGAGAGGACATAGTGTGCATTGCACTAAGCCTTGCTTAGGCAAAAGGATACGAAGGCAATATGGCAAGTGCCCTCCCCACCTTCGTCAGCCCCTCTCCAGATTTGACAGTCTTCAAACATTCCTGTACACACTGCTCTTTGTGACCATTTCGGTAGTAGATTAGCCCATATGAGCTTTTATTAAGACACATGGTACGATCACACATAAATAGTTGGGGGTGTGCGTGACTATCAGCACCCCCCCCCCCCCCCCCCCCCAGCTGTCGAAGCGTAGCGGTTTCCCCGTCCTAACATGCGCAGGAATGGAGATACAGGACCGTGAAACACGCTAATTCCTCCATGCTTTTATTGAACTAACGAGTAGGACGCTTAGGCCGTTTTTATTTTCATGTTTCGTGGAAATGCGGGGGATATTGCAGAAGCAGCACAGTTGCTCTTGAGTTCTGGCCCTCGTCATCATCTTCGGTTCTTATTATATTTTGCAGCACCTAAAATGTTATCCGCATCATTGCTTGTATTCCAAAGCGCAATTACAGGACTTGGCAAAGTGCCAAGAGAGCCGCACGCGACCGCGCGCAACGACGGCTGTTAGCATGAACGGGAGTCTGCGCCGCAAAAGGTATTGGGCGGAGCATGGAGGAATTAGCGTGTTTCACGGTCCTGTATCTCCATTCCTGCGCATGTTAGGACGGGGAAACCGCTACGCTTCGACAGCTGGGGGGCTGATAGTCACACACACCCAAACTATGTGTGATCGTACCATGTGTCTTTTTAAAGTCGGTGTAGTGGCAACTGGCGCTGTTTACCACGCGTATGGTCCAGAGTTCAATCCCGGCT
>MU931964.1:0-15391 GCA_036418165.1 Cooperia oncophora | reverse complement strand
CCCATTGGGGATTCTCTAACAACGATGTGCCCTGCCTTAAAATCCATTTTCCTGACTTTGCCAATGCTGAGTAAATCGCCTATCAAGGCTGTTCTTACAGGTTCATTTGGAGAACGACCGGTCAAACCAACTACACCGTCGCAAGCATTAACTGCATTCCTATGACTATGGAGTGTTTACATGTTCGTGTTTCTCCTTTAGAAAGATACCCTCTCTCAATAGGCTACGCTTGGTGGTCTGCTATGTCGATTTCAACTACCCGTGAAATTTGGACCACCTGGATCGAATTCCCTCATCTCCTCGGGCTGCTTCAAAGGCACATGTCGTAATGGTGGGCTCTGAGGCTCAAATGCTAATAACGAGGAGGTAATTCAATGGTAAAGAAAGAAGCAGAATAAGGGACTGAATTCACGACTCATCATCACCCATGAGTATCTAAGCTCTTTGAAGGAGAAGATAGTGGAAACCGCAACAAACACCCCTGCTCAAGTTTCGCGTCAAAAAGTTGTAAGGTAGCGGCGGTAAGGCACAAGGTTGTACAAGTGACTCCGCCCACGTTGATAGATATCTTATCGGTTGTCTTACTCGATTGCGTGCTCTCTCGCCGCTCTTGTCTGGCCTCTCGCCCGAGAACCACATCGATTTTTTGTCTCCCGCTTAGCAAGGGGAAAGCCTGATTTCGAGCGTTCTCGACTGTTTCCTTTGCTTTTACTCCCGAGTAAGTAATCTGGCACTTACCCATCTATTTCTAACCCCTTCTCTTCCCTCTTTCTTACCCCGATACCCACGAACTTCACGCTCACTTAAACCTTCAAGAATGACATAGCACTTCTCACCTCCCGATCATCATTTGGAATGACGTTTAGAAATCAATTATGGGTGCGGTACAGGGTAGGGAGGAGAACTGCCATAGTCGCGATCACCTGACGTCTTTATCAAGTACTTTTGAGTGGCGAAAGTTATACATATACGGAGTATGAGGGCCGAACTACCTTGGAAAACGTCTGCATATCCAGACATGCATTTAAATCGAAGATAGGACCGAAATAGGTCACTTTCATAGTACCCACACCCTACTGTCTCAAAAAAATCATTCATCCGGCAGGGAGCATTATGGGCCGATTTATTGCTAATTTGTGTGAGATTCATGACATGCGAGCTATCTCGCGCTCATTTGATACGTAGATACCTTCTTTGGAAATGGTCACCCCAAGCATGGAGGATGTGCTTCCTCAGCAGCTCGTGTTACTCGCTCGCGACCAGGCCAGGGCTCCGCCCATTGACCACTGCGTGCCTGACTTTTATTTGTGAAGGTTTTCTGATTGTGCGAATGTTCCGCTCCCTTCCGAATGATGAAAGTGAGGTGATATGGAAAAGGAGCTGATACTACCGACTGAGAGTTCGCCTTTAAACAGTGCCTCTAACAAAATACCGCTTGAATGACTCGATCTACAAAATTTAATCTTTTGCATGCCCAGAAAGGGAGTGCTGCAGCTCAACGGAGTGCTCCAAAAGGCAGGCACGAAAATTTGGAGGTCTCGTCAAGCGTTATCAAGCTAAAGTATGGACCTAATCCTATGCGGAATACTGGATGGGAGTTGAGAAAGGAACGATCTTCTAGAAAAGGAATTGCAAAGCGGCCGAAGGCTTGTCACCTCACCATATACGGATACTTAATATCTTCACTATATAATAAACTATTTTCTCTTATTTTCAAAATACTGTCATTAGCCGCTCGCTGCTTGAGTCACATTTCCATTGAAATGAAACTTTTTCCTTACGAAAACGGGCGTAAATTCTGCCATTTGAAGGAGTGGAAATGTCACTGCGAACCAGCAGTACCTCAGGAGACCAAACTCTCCTATCAATTGGAATGGAGCACTTGAAAATAGGGGGAGCAATTAAGCAACTTGCCCATTACGTCCGTTATCAAGCACACTAGCTAGCTCGCAGTGACACAAGCATAAAGATCTACAAATAATACAATATGTTACTACAAAAATGTGTGTATTAAAACTCTTTAATGACATGTGAACAAGGGATCATAACAAATTTATGTAAATAACACAAATCAACAATCAATTTACTTGTTCTCCTCAGCGGCCTCCCTAGCCCTCTTTTCGCGCATACCGGCATATTTCTTATCAGCACGAACTCGTCTGAGGTGGCGGTAAATTTCGGTCTTTCTCTCGGCTTCAGTGATGGCACGAGGAGCTTCGTATTCAATAACGTTGGAAACAGGCATGATATCACCATGGAGCTGAGCGGCCACTTTGAGCTCTTCTGGCTAAAAACAGAACGATGAGGGTGGTCCCATTGAAGAACATGCACAGACAAAATTGGATGTCAGAGAAAACCTTTCACTCACATCGATGTACAAAATGCAAGTGTCATAATAACTCTATCACTTTTGCACGGTTACTACAAAATCCCAAGCAAAAGTGAAGGGAATAAATAGCAACGTGCCAAGGTAAGAATACGTTTATGCTAGGCGTTCTAACGTCAGCGTCCTGAGCGTTTCAAGCATGCGGCTGGAGCGACTAGGAAAATATAGGTATCGATCTAGCGCACGCTAGCGTATGGCCGCGTTTTGAGCCTACGCCAGCGCTTTGGGTAGTTTTGAGCTTCGCGGGCAGTTGCTGAAAAAGTTGGCAAGCTTTCAACATTCTGGATCGATGACTATACTTTCCTGTCGCTCGAAACGCCTTGAAGGTTTCCGTACGCTCAAAACGCTGACTTAAAGCGCGAACGCAGCGTAAAACGAGAGTCATCACGTGTACAAACAGTTCCAGCCTGCAATTTCGCGTCAGCGATAGAATAGCTCGCAATTGTTGAGGGATGGCAGCCCCGATGTAGGTGAGCCACCTACCTCAATCCAACTTTCACAAATGAGTGGCTCTTCCACCACGGGGCGATCCCCTGCTCAAATTTGCAGGAAATTCTGCGCTAGGGCGAAATTGCAGACTGACACCGCCTGTAACCCACCGACGCACTGACCGAAGAAGATTGATGAATAAATGAACATACGTTGCTATCTCCTTTCTTAGGTGCGCTGAGCTTCTTGGGGAATAGGATCAGCTTGGACTTGTACTCCTTCAGACGCTCGACATTGGCCTTAACATAAATGATGTGGAAAAAGTCAGATCGATAAAAATGATGATAAAATGATGAAAAGAAATCAAATGTTGAAACAATCCTATCACATTCAGCAATTCTACTGCATGTGTCAAACTAGTTCAAACGATTTTGCGCGATTTCTAGGATATCCAAAGCAAAGGCTCAGAATAGCTGGTATCACGCGTTGAAGTTAATAGCAATGGAAGTGTAGCCGTACCTTCAGACTCTCCAAAGACTTGTTAGTCCTTCTGTAGTCAACAGCAATGCCAATAGTTCTGGCTTCTCGTTTGCCAATACCGACAGCTCTCAGCTCTTCAAGAGTGAATCCACGACCTAGTCTCACTTTCCTATTGTAACGTTGAGTAGGGCAGCGGACCACAGATCTGAAAGCCTGGTCATCTCAAAGACATCAAGAATTGGGAGTGAAAAACTGGGATCCTAACTGATCGAAAAAAGACTTTCTCCTTTACGTTAGTAAAAGTCTCATCAATTTGGAAGCTTCGGTGAGACCTTTAACACAATTGTCGAGACATTCCTATCACAACCAGTAAAGATCAACTGTTTGTGTCAAACTAGTCCAAATAATTTAGCGTGATTTCTAGGAAATCCTAAGCAATAAGGCTTAGAATAGCTGGTATCACGCAGAGATCTGTTACTAACTTCTAATTTTCAGTTTACAACGTACTAAAATAGCCTTCATTATGACAGGGATACATGGCAAAAAGACCCAAACATGTTATCTGTCGTTTTTCTCAGGTATAAGAGGACATCTGGCGTACATATTCGAAAAATGATATCATAAGAAAACAAAACGGTCAATATATGCCATGCAATGGAAAGAAATTGTACAATTATCAAAACAGAAAAAAATTAGGAACGAACCAAAAACCCACTCACTATCAGTTTAATCATAATTTCTTTAAGCTGCGCACAAAACTTCGTTCCACAGATATTAAGCTATCAGGCCACTGTTTCAACAAGATATCAAACCTTATGGTAACTAGCTGCACGCATCAAATTATTAGGTCATATCATTCAAAAATGTGGAAGGTTTTGCTCTTTATAATGAGGGAAACAGAAGAAAAGAAAGAAACAGACAGAAAAGTTGTTGTCTTAGGTTGAGTAGATCTGCCGTGGTTGACTACCAGCTCCCAGTTTCCGGAAATTTTCGCTCAGCCATTTGATTTTTTTAACAAGTAGATATTTTCAATGCGATGTTGCCGACGCTGATTTCAGCGATCGACAAGTTGCCGTAGAGGCCGCCACTAAAAAAGTCATCAGCAGACCAAATCTAATGAATTTGCACTGCTGAGAATACGATCGACTGGATCAAGATTTCAACAATCTTTCCATGGGCATACTAATATGGTTCGTTGGGGTCTGGCATTGTGGTGGACAATGACAGCCTTCTTCTAGTTGGCACGCTATGACTGTCGAGGAACTGGTGAAATATTCCAGCAATACAGCTTTGTCCTCTAGACAGAACCGCTCAAGTCCACAACCCAGATACCCACCGCCATGACGATTACTCACTTGGATCTGCGTAACTCCTTATCACATAACCCGGGCGATTGCTCGACTGTATTTATTCAAAGCAGACATTCGTTACAAGGTGCCTGTTTTGAGGCTAAATGACAAGACCTATACTTAGTCTTTGGCCAGGGCCCGTTTTCACACTTGGGATGATGCTGCTGCTTGTTGTTGCTATAGGCATCAGTCGGTTCCGAATTTAGAGAAATAAGGTGCTCTAATACACAACCACTTCTCCTTTTTTCGGGTGCAACTATTTCAAGGATTACAGCGAGACATCCGATTTCTTGGCGAAGTCTAGCGATGGTCCAGTCTTTGCGGTTAACGTTCAAAACTTTATTTTATCCACTCACTTTTCGTGTGCAAGGTGAACAGTATGGGACCTTCCTCAACCATACAGTTCTTTTTCGTTCTATCTATTTCGCCTTTCTCATCCGTTCTTCCAGATTTGTTTGAAGGACCCCATCCAACGCAACAACTAGCGCATAAGATGTTACCTATATGTACTAGCTTCCAAATAACAGCATAATACTAATAAAGACCACCAGCCTTAGCCCTCGTTATCCTAATACTCCCGTACATGTCTGAATGAGATGGTGACCCAGCAGGTGAAGAATTGATTGGGAACTCCCAGAAACAACATACCGGTGAATACACGAGCATTTCGAAGTGTGGACCTCAACCCTAACAAGCAACTATTGGAAGTCCTGATGCACGAACTCAGGGAAAAATCCAGCACCAAAAACGGCCTGTTCATCGCACTTCATTAGCTGCGGAATCAAACACTTGTGGACATGTTTAAGGATTCTATGGGGTGCGTGTTCTCAAATCTTAAGGCTACCCACCTCACCAAATATCAAGCCTTCTTCTGCTTTCTGTATTTACACACTACTCATTTCGTTGTTTTAAAGCTGAATTAACATTGTTGTAAAAAGACATCCTTAGTGTTTCCAAATTTTTTGTCATGCAGTTCGTGTTTTGGGCCTTAGTCTACAAGTTTTTTCTTAAAGCAAATGAACTTTTTCGAACGTTTTTTCTTGTTCTCTATACCATTAGAATCGTATAGGCGCTGAAAGTACTTGCTCTCGCACGACAGTTTTTCTCAAAACGTTAAGAATTTGTAGCAACCTATACAACGAAATCCTGAATTTCAAAAGAGAAACATGAATTACACTGCACCTGAGTAGGCCAGCAATTGGACGAGGAGATATGGCAACAGCCTTCTTCTGACGGTTTTCACGTCTTCTCAGCTTACGGCCGGGTTGGTTGAACCAGGTCTTTAT
The DNA here is from genome assembly GCA_036418165.1 of Cooperia oncophora. Classification (NCBI taxonomy): domain Eukaryota; kingdom Metazoa; phylum Nematoda; class Chromadorea; order Rhabditida; family Trichostrongylidae; genus Cooperia; species Cooperia oncophora. Next base: position 9,461 of record MU931964.1, on the reverse strand, counting down.
GCGCTTCGTCCAGTGCTTACGGAAATGGGCATTGCCCAACATCTGGTTGCCTCGCGGCGCCATGTTACCCTCTAGAAATAGTAATGTTAGATTAGTTGGAAGAAGAATGAATGTGCATAAAACGATCGAAACCAAGAATTCGACACAAAAAGAACGGCAGAATTCGGGCTTTACACTAGTACAGGGAAGTACTTCGGTAGGAAAGCATTTACTATCTCAAGAACGAATAAGATGAGGATTTCTGGCTAACTCTAGGGGAGAGGGGTAACTTCAGTGTAATGAACCAACCACTTGCAAACCCTCAAAGGATTTGCCGCTAAATCTACTACCGGACCACCGGAAAAATTTGCTGCTGATTTGTCGTGAACGCTTTTGGTGTCCTGCACACCACTTTACCGGAACAGCGCCAAATTCGAAAATGAAATGTGAAAAGAGCACGTAACAACAGCGTAGCTGCATCAATAATTCAGGAAAAACACACAAGGAAACTCGATTTGATCAGTTTCGAGAGGTTATTAATTCCATTTGTGAGTGTAACGATTAGCTCTACTTGATTATTTAAGTGTATGAAGAAAACTCTAGATACAAGCAACAAATCAGCTTGAAGCAAAGCATTTACCCACATAGGGGAAAAAAGAGCGGAGTTAACTTCCTATCGGTTTGCGTTCTCGCCTTGTGACACTGGAAAATTATAGAACTCGAAAAATCGGCGACTCACGGAAATGATAGTCAGAAAAACTGCGAAAAAATGCGTATGTATGAATCTACCTTTCCACATTTTTCAACTCAAGTTCTACGATTCTCCGATACTGAAATCCGCAATTCGCAAATTTATCAATTCTTCACTTTCTGAAGGTGTGAACGCTGCCTCACACGGAATTATTGCCCAGAAATACATCGAAGCACACATAAGAAATTGGCAAAAATATTCAAACGATTGTGGAGCACATTAAGTAGTCGAGAACTAGTTTCATCGAGGATTTTAGGAATTGAATTTTACGCAACCATAAGGATATTACAAAGTAAAGCAAACATTATTCACACCGAACGATCAAATCATTAGGAAAGTCATCCACAAAATAAGCAATCGAAACTATCGCATTTCATAGAATTAAAACGAAGAAAAAAACAAAAACAATTAGAAGCGCAACGACGAACCCAACAGGCGAAAACTGATACTCAGTGGACCTTACCGTATGCGGCCACAGCAGCCAAATCGTTCCAATTCGACACCGCGGGACTCGGAGCGCGCTTGGCAGTGGCGTCCTTTAAGCAATGGGATACTTATCTGAACAGGTGTTCATGACACTGATTTCACGGATATTTAGTGGTAGTAAGAAAGAAAGGTACTCAAAAAATAGACAAGCTTTCAGATGGAGGGAACAGTGCACAAATGGCTGCTAACGCCATGAAACGAGATATGAATAAGGTGCACCTGAAATATTAAACGAACAGGAAGTACAGTACCTCTGGTTTTAATAATTTTTGGAGCATAATTACTATGAAGGTCTTTTGAGTGCTCACTGGGAGAAGGTCACCGGGAAGGTCCGGACCAGTATCTTGAAAATATCCCAGATAGGACGTATAGAAGGTATTACAATAACCGGGAAAGGATGTGGGTGATGTTGCTCTGCACAGCGGCCGGTTACGAGTTCCGAACCCACAGAGATTGTAAGTCTTGATTCCTAAGCCAGCAATTTCGTTCTACTCATAAAGATAGCGAGTGATCACATTCATTAGCCCCCTTACACGGCACGGCAAAGAAATACTATGTGAAACGGGAATTTTCTAACAAGGGAGACTTTCCTAGAGAAATAAGTTTTCTGGCCAAAATCTCCGAACATTATGAGATTGTCCCAAAAGTTCGCGACATTTTTTCAAAAATCTCGTATCAAATCTTTCCGCAGCGATTTCGAGCCACTAATGTGGTCTATGGAAAGTATGTCATCTCACAGTTGCTTTACCGTCCCTCGTGTCGCTGTTGTCCGCGCAGTTTGTCGACGGGGGGCATTTTGCACTTTCGCTACTTCCCATCGACGTGTCGGCCTATCTAGACAGCCTCTTCTCGAGTTGACAGGTTTTAACATGATGGCTTGATTACCCTGTTCCAGCTTCACAAGAGTTCACAGGTTTCGCCAGAGTGAGACATGTAAACCGGAAGTAGTGAAGCGCAGTTTAAAGTGCAAATGCCCCTCCCCCGTCGACAAACAGCGCCGCTGTTGTCATATCCAAAACGGTAGTTGAAATTCATCATTTCCGACATACTTCGCTATATGAATCTCCGCCAAGCCACAACCATGGTTGAGCAGCAGAGCGCAGGGGGGGGGGGGGGGGGGGGGGGGGGGGGGGGGGTGGGGGGGGGGGGGGGGGGGGAGGGGTTTTCTGATATAGGTCCTGATGCTACCTTCCACAGTACGGCACTGAAATGGCCCAAACGCTTCCGGTCGAGTGACTCCTATATGAGAGAAAAACTTCGTCCAAGGAGGCCACCTGCCTTGGATTTGGACCTACGGCGTCCCTTGAATAAAACCCCAATTGGTACGAATTATCTCGCTATCTAGTCCTTACAATTTAGGGTTCCAAAGGTACTAATGACAGAGGGCCTCGCTCCCTCAAAAAAGGATTGAAGATAGGTCAAAATGTTTCTCATGAGTTGACCGATACTCCAAGGGGAACACATGTTGGTACTGTCTACAACTCCTCTTCCGCTTCTGCCACACGGACTGGATGAACAACGCTGTAACGGGCCAGATATGGAGGAGGTGTCTCTAGGTGAACCACTCCCACTAGAGGGCAAGTGACTACAGGGGGGGGGGGGGCAAAGAAAAGTCACTTTGTCTTCATTGACGCTTTATAAGTTACACTTTATTAAATTCTGATCGGACATTTTTACCACCATATTAAAGAGCATATCAAATACTATCACGACACTCCGCCACAGCCTTCTGGACGAGCGCCATCGAGAGATTCTGGCACGCGACCGCGATGTGGTGCCTGAGATCAGCGAGATAGTCGATTTCTCCGCCACCGTAGACCACCCTATTGAGCTCGCACGAACGGGTACACATTTGAGGGGATTCAGGTAGGTGACCTACTTATATATTCCATCTTCTCTAGGTACTCTTCCCCTTTCCATTCCTTAGTAGGCGAGAGTTTCTCCAATGCCCTTCGATTCCATGTGGTGGCACCCAATGCTGTAGCAAAGTCCAAGAAGGTACGGGCGACATGACATGTGAGGAGGATATCCTTCATGAGTTGCTCAAGGTAACCGCCAGCGCTCACCTTCAGTCCGGGTTACTCCACGAAGAAAATAAATTGTATTTCATTCCAGGTACGTCCGGTCCATACCATCAACCCGCGCCTTGGCGACTGTGGTGAAGATGATGTCCTAGACCGTGGCGACGTTGTCGGAGCTGCTCGATGTTGGAGGTCTTCCAGATGAGAGTACTGTCTCCAGGTAGCTATCCATGGGTGACTCCATACTAGAAGTTTCGCAAAGCGTGTTTGGAATGTTTTGGAATATTATGATTCCAAAGGTCTTCTCCAGTCATGCTGCGGCTGGAATGACTTCAATTTGGTGCTACATGATGGTGATCGGGCGAGAGCCAGCTTATCGAGGAACATCTTGGGTATCCTTCCACCCTGGTACTCGTATGTCCTCTGTCTGGGCAGCGAAAACTTTGCTGATAGGTGACTCGGTCGAAGTGACTTTTTTTGATCCCCCTGTAGATCCTCTAGAAAGGGCGGAGTCGGTCATTCAGTTCTATCAATCCACTAGGAATTGGTGCCAGTGTTTGCCTACTCCACCACAGCTCAGGGTCACACGTTTTGAAAATGACGCTGCCGAGAACTTGAAGCTTAGCTGGTGAATTCCACCACAGTCTTCGTATAGTCCTGACTTAGCCCTTCCTGACTGCCATCCAAACTAATCCCTCAGCGGCTACCTTCTGGGTGAAAAATACGATTTACAAAGACACCACAAAAATGACCCGGCTGCCTTTCTCGACACAGAACGAAAAAGCCTCTGGAAGCAGGGCAATCACTCCTTGTCTGGTGGTTGGCAACAAGTTGCCGATGAAGGTAATATATGTATTGTTGATCAAGCTTGCTTCTTACTGGAATAAACATGACTCGAAAAAAAGTTCGAAAATGTCACGAACTTTTGGGACGACCTGATATTTTTCTTTGTCTCTTGTGTACACTGCGCCCTGTACTAGTAAAGCGCCTTTGGGATGTGTTCCCACTACTTCTACTGGTTTGGGTTGCAGTTTGTTTGTCTGTCCGGAAATTCGGTTCGACCTGAAGAACGACTTGGAGAGGTCGGGAAGGTGGGGATGGGTAGGGCATGGGACAAGAAATAAAAAGCACACTTGACCTATGGGAAGCCCCGCCCACAGTGGGCGGGGCACTCGCCGAAAGTTTGGGGTTCGTTAGAAAAGTTTGGGAAAAAATGTCATAATCGCTTTCCGGAGGCGCTTAAAGATGGGGAAAAAGGGAATAAGGTTAGTAAGGAGTCGCCAGACTAACTGTGGCAGACACATCCAAAATGGGCGGGGCGTACTCAAGGTGGGCGGTGCTTCTCGCAAAATTCAGTAACCCGGTTCGCGAGAGTGTTTGGAAGTCGCAAAAATTAAAGTTTAAGTAATGCAATATCTGGCGAATAATAGGGCACGCTCTAAAGCTGTGTTGAGACCGACTACAGTGGGAACTTGCCCTAAATCGCAGGGTATTCATTTTAAAAGTTTGTAGCTCGGTTCCAGAACACTCCAGACACCGGAAAAAAAAGTGGACTAAGGTCAGCAGAGGGTCGCCGGTGGGGCAAAGACATTTTGGGCGGAGCCTGCTCCGAGGTGGGCGGAGCATCGGTCGCACACAAAAAGATCTGTAAAACGGTTCCAGAGCACTCCGAAGACCGGAAATATTTGTAAGTGAATTTAAGGTAGGCAAAGGAGTTCGCTGATTAGAAATATAAAAGTTTTATGCTCGGTTCCCACGAAGCACTCCAGACGACGCGAAAAAAGTGGATTAAGGTCAGGCAGAGGGTCGCCAAATGAGTATGGTGGGCACAAAAATGGGGCGGGGACTGCTTCGAAGTGGGCGGAGTCAGACGAAGAATCTGTAAAATAGCTCAAGAGTACTTCAGACACCGGAAAAAAGTGGAGTACAGAACAAAAGGCGGATATCAGTTGAGTCTAGAAATATGTGAAAGAAAATACGCGCGGCGAAGCCGCGCCCGCCCGGCGCAGCCGGGCCGTATCAGAAGGAGGCGCGCCGGCGTCAGCCGGCGAGCCGACTGGTATTTAATATGCTCTTTAATATGGTGGTAGAAATGTCCGATCAGAATTCAATAAAGTGTAACTTATAGCGCCTCGAAAGTCAAGGAAGAAAAGTGACTTTTTTGCCCCCCCCCCCCCGCCTGGACCGATTTGAAATGGACTACCTGGCGGCGCCGCCTTGATCGGCAGTCCTTCTGCGTTCGCAGTCGTCCTGTTTCCGAAAGCAGAGGGTGGATACAACTAATGTTCCTTCGCAACGAGGGGGCGTGCTTACCTCACGTATTTTTGAGCTGTGAAAGTAGTACATCCTCCATTCTAGCGAGCAGGACTACCACATCAGAGGAAGGTATCCGATTAGAAATAAACGCGGAGCGTGCCGTTCCAGTAGTCACTGGGCAGAAGCAATTCTCAGAGGGGGAAAATGGAGTAAAAAGTGAATAAATGTTTTTTAAGGTTTATTATTCAAATGTACAAATATGCGACAATGGCATAAGATTCGGGCTGGATACATGAAGATTAAATCGGTTCAAAAACGATCGATATATCGAGTAATAAATACGGTGCACACTATGAACAAACGGGGATTTCGGACGAGATCAGTGCTTTCCATGGGCTTTGTCGTAGGTGTCCTTGTTCTTATAGGCGCCCACATAGCCAGTGTTCTCTGCTTCATCAACACGTCCTGCCTTTCCTCGACCTTAAATGGTAGATCGTTTAGGATATCAATACTAAGTTTGGTCAGTCGTACGCTACGCAACCGCAAGTGACTCTTACTGGTACGGTCATTTAGAGTTAGCGAAACCCTAGGATTTTTGCTGTTTTGCGACACATTGTCTGAAGCAATAGCAAAAATCCCAAGATGCGCAATTGTAGCTACCACGTGCTAGCCGCCGGAATCACACACTACCACGGCTAGCCCGGAGCATACACCACAAAGTTCTGGGGCTAGTCCTGTCGTTAGGAAAAAATTAGGCAAAATAGACCTCCAAACCTAGAAAGGTTCCTCCTCTGGTAGTTCCCCATCCCCCACCCCACAATCTTCTTGAAATCCTACGATTTTCCGAAATTTGTACCAGAAATTCCTCCACTCTTTCCCTAGAAAACTACCGTCGAGCGGAGGTGGAACGGAAACGAAGAAAGATCAACAACCGTAAACATTTTCGTCAGAAAGTAAGACCTCGCCCACGCCGAAGTACGACTCCCCTTTCACAGTGAAGACGCCACAGTGCCTTATGTGCTCTCAAATTGACGTACACATTGCGGATGCTGCAGAGGGGGGCCAAAAAAGTCACTTCGACCGAGTCACATATCAGCAAAGTTTTCGCAGCCCAGACAGAGGACGTGGATACGAGTACCAGGGCGGAAGATACCCAAGATGTTCCTCGATAAGCAGGAGCTGGCTCTCGCCCATCACCTTTCATGTACACCAAAATATGAAGTCATCTCCAGTCGCAGCCTGACTGGGAAAAGACCTTTGGAATTCATGTCACCTCCAGAAAGCTGTCAAAGTTTTGGTGTGAAGTCGCGCATGGATCGAGAGTACCTGGAGACCAGTACTCTCGATCTGGAAGACCTCCAACATCGAGCAGCTCCGACAACGTCGCTACGGTCTAGGACATCATCTTCACCGCAGTCGCCAAGGCGCGGGTTGATGTATGGACCGGACGTACCTGGCGGTGGATGGTATGGACGGCGGACCGTACTGTCGCTCATCACTGCGAGCGGGTGGGGCGTGTCCGCCAGTAGGAGTGCGCACACTGTTGAAGCCGTTCTCAGCCTTTTTTTGTTGAAACGCGTATGCGACAAAAGTGGTAGAAAACGAGTAATACGAAGGATATAATACAGTAATGTCACTTGCCCGCTTCAACAACTGGTGCAGAACGACTTCATCACCGCGGAAGACGGAGCCGCACTGACACGCCCCACCGGTCCGCAATGATGAGGACTGTACCTGTAGTGGAAGGACCAATATTTTTCCTCCAGGTGGACCGGCCGGACTGAAGGTGAGCGCTGGCGGATACATGTCGTCGCCCGTACCTTCTTGGAAACTTTGTACTGCTACAGCATTGGGTGCCACCACATGGAATCGAAGGGCGGAGAAACTCTCGCCTACCTACTTGGAATGGAAGGGGGCTGAGTACCTAAAGAAGATGGAATATTCAAGCAGGTCACCTGACCTAAACCCCCTCAATTACCTGGTTCGGGCGGAGTTCAATAGGGTGGTCTACGGTGGCGGAGAAATCGACTATCTCGCTGATCTCAGGCACCACATCGCGGTCGTGCAGAATCTCTCGATGGCGCTCGTCCAGAAGGCTGTGGCGGAGTGGTAATGTCCGATCAGAATCTAAAGTGTAACTTATAGCGCCTCGAAAGTCAATGAAGAAAAGTGACTTTTTTGCCTCCTCCCCCCTGTATATTAATTCCCAACCGTTTTTACGACCCCTATTGACCGGTATGGTTAATCCTTTCATGGGCTGCTTGAAACCAGTGCTTTTTCTGGACCTTCTCCGCCGTCCAATTACAACAAGACTAATTTCAAGGCATTTTTCTCATCCGTGATTTCGAAAGACTACCATACCCTGGATTATCTCTAAAAACGTTTTAAATTGCACGACAGCGCCCATGGGGAATCCCAAACGCGTCGCTGCCCTTTTGCCATTTTTTCTTTGTCGCATCGTGCATTACGAAACATTCCTGAAATGCACTATAAAACCTCGTTCTAAACATGAGTCAGCCATAAACTGCCCAAATAGGACTTTATGTCGACGAACAGGAAATTCCAACTGAAATGAGCAGACTCTGGTAATAACTGCAGTAAATATTATGAGCCAAGACAGTAATGGAGAAAGAAGCGAGCCTGGTCCTTCACTCTTTGACCCGTAAAAGGCGTGGAATGAAATCAGACAGGACCTAAATTACGAATTACTTTTTGCTTCCCACCCTTTGTTTGTCGTTCTGTTTCGCTTTCCGATTTCCGAACTAACAATAGACATTGCTATCCATGAGTAGACCACTCTCACATGAACCTTCATTCAGGATTTTGATGAATATAGTTGAAGTCTCATTTTTCAGCTCCACTCTGTTCTTCACAAGGCAGTTGTTCGTTCATCACTCACGGGATTCCTCACTGCAGTAAGCTCTTTTTCACTGCGAAACCATCAGTCACCTTTTTTGCACCCACAAGAATGACGACGTCCTTGCGCATACATAAAATGCTACGCTGAGATAGCAGTAGATTACAAGTGAAAGTTTCGCAAGTAAGAATCCAACCCGCATGGAGGAACCCTTTTAGAACACACATCTCTAACAGGGGTTAGAGGGGCGCGGCCAAAACCTCTTCGAATAGGACATATATGGAATCGGTAACTTGGCAACACTTGGCAGGTCGCAATAAGAAAATTCGGCGCTGTTCGGCGACGGGGGGGGGCATTTTGCACTTTCGCTGCTTCACTAGTTCCGGTTTACAAGTCTCACTCTGGTGAAACCTGTGAACTCTTGCTGGAGCAAGCTCGTCCAGCCACCATGATAAAACCTGTCAACTCTCGTAAGGCTCTCTCGATGGCTCGACACGTCGATGGGAAGTGGCAAAAAGCAAAATGCCCCCGTCGCCGAACTGCGCCAGAGAGTGCTACTCTTCACGGTGTTTCGCTAAACGAGACAACACATTTCCCATGGGGTAGACCAGGTACAAGGAAGATCTGGGGTAAAATCTTGTACACTAAGATGTTCTTCTAATAGCTTGAGCAAGCCCACGTTAAGAAATACAGAAATAGCCTCATCCACTAGGAAATTAAAGAAAGTATTCGGATAGAGGAAGCGGAGAAAGCTATCGTTCTATGTCTGTTGGAGATCTGAGCAGTCTATATCTCGGCGTTAAAAGGGGAGTGTCTAACGACTTCTAGGCGGTCCCGCTGTACAGCTGCCGTTGCAGACAGGAAATAATGAGGTGCATCAACGTTTTCTGCGTAGCGGCTCTCACATCTGAACACTCTCCTTCCAAGACCAACATAAGGGCTCCAAGTGACTGCGATGTCTTCTCGTTGTCTACTCTATTTCAAGCGCTAATAGCGAGAGGGCTCCTTCAGCAAAATTAGCACTACAGTAATAGAAATGGAGACTTTTGTTGGGGCAAGGACGCAAAAGAGCTCCGAGAAGTGCGAATCAGGATGATTCACGGTAATTCTA